>JAJLTH010000010.1:0-18180 GCA_030568035.1 Tetrapisispora nanseiensis | reverse complement strand
TCAAGGACAGGATTGAAAAATTCGGTACAAATTCTTTACCGGAACATGTCCCCAAAACTTTATTCCATTTGATCTTTGAAGCTTTCAATGATAAGACTATATTATTGTTGTCTGCTGCTGCTATAGTGTCATTCTTGTTGGGTCTATACCAAATTTTCTTTCAACCAGATCAATACGATCCAGAAGGCAATAAAATACCAAAAGTTGATTGGATTGAAGGGATTGCAATTATGGTGGCTGTCTTTGTCGTTGTGTTTGTATCGGCAATTAATGATTATCAAAAGGAATTACAATTCATGAAATTAAACCAAAAGAAAGAAAACGGGAAAAAAATTAAATTGATAAGAGATAATGGTCAAGCAAATTATTTACCAAACCATGATTTGGTAGTAGGAGACATAGTCGAATTGGCAACAGGTGACATCATCCCTGCTGATTGTATTCTCATATCGGGAGAATGTGACATAGATGAAAGTGCGTTGACAGGTGAAAGTGATACCATAAAGAAACTACCACTGTATAACTCAGTAACGTATTTCTACGACTCAGCAAGTGTATCATCGACGAAAAATGATAAACTAGTTACCAAAAAAGATGTACTTAACGATAAACATTTCCCAGACCCAATTCTAATCTCAGGTTCAAAAATAGTCGGTGGATTGGGAGCTGCTATTATCACAGCGGTAGGTGTGAACTCAGTTTACGGTAAAACAATGGCATCACTAACTGACAGAAGCAACTCGCTCGACGGAGAAGACGAAATGGAACAAATGACTCCGCTTCAAGAACGCTTGAGCAAGTTGACAGATCGTATCTCCGTGTACGGCTGTATAGTCGCATTACTACTGTTCTTAGTACTCTTTATCAAGTTCCTCTACGCTATCTTTTCCAAAAATGGTGTATTCCATGATCTCCCACCCGCTGAAAAAGGTAATAAGTTTTTAAACATATTTATCACAGCAATAACTATCATCGTCGTGGCAGTGCCCGAAGGTTTGCCATTAGCTGTCACCCTGGCTCTCGCATTCTCAGCTATCAGAATGACACAAGAAGGTAATCTTGTAAGAGTATTGAAATCTTGTGAAACAATGGGTTCCGCAACAACTATTTGTTCAGATAAGACAGGTACTTTAACTGAAAATATCATGACAGTCACAGACACTTTTATTGGTGGCGATAATTCAAAAAATATGCAAAATATCAACCAAAAACTTTCAAAAAACTTATTAGCAAATATCACTCTAAATTCAACAGCTTTTGAGAATATAAACTATATAGATCATCAAATTGCTAATGGAAATCCATTTCATAATAGCGAAACAGCAAACGAAGAAATTGGATCAAACGTCAAGAATAATGTTAATACAAAAGAAATGTTTATCGGTTCCAAGACAGAAACAGCTTTATTAACTTTCGCAAGAAAATATATGCATTTAGATAGTTTAGGAACATTACAATCGCTCCGTAATAACCCAACACCACAGTTCCCAAATATAGAAAAAATCATACAAATCATACCGTTTGAAAGTTTAAGGAAATGGTCAGGTCTTGTTGTAAAAATTAAAGATACTGATTCCAATAAATTCTTTTACAGATTCTATATAAAAGGTGCAGCAGAAATAGTTCTAAAAGGTTGTACTGATGAAACTTTAGTAGATGGTACTTCTTGTGCTATCGACGACAAAAACTCAAAGATAATATCAAACAAGGTTAAAACTTTTGCAAACGATGCTCTAAGAGCTATTTCTCTAGCTCATGCTGATTTTACTGACCTAAAAGACTGGCCTCCAAAAGATTTGGTAGATAGATTACAATCACCTGATGCAACAGAAGCTAGCCCAGAATTATTATTCAAGCAATTTATTGATAGTAGGCTAAACAATACAAGCCATGGTTTATCATTGGATGGTATTTTTGGTATAAAAGATCCACTTCGTGAAGGCGTAGATAAATCAGTTTTACAATGTCAAAATTCGGGTATTGTAGTAAGAATGGTTACTGGTGACAATATTATTACAGCAAAAGCAATTGCAAAGAATTCCAACATTTTAACTAACGAACAAGTTAATGATCCAAATTCAGCGATGGAAGGTTCCACCTTCAGAAAATTATCAAATGAAGAACGTATTAAAATTTTACCTAATCTGAGAGTGATGGCAAGATGTTCACCCGAAGATAAAAGAATCTTGGTTGGCACATTAAAATCTGTTGGTGAAATCGTAGCTGTAACTGGTGATGGTACAAATGATGCTCCAGCGCTAAAGTTAGCAGATGTTGGTTTTTCTATGGGTATTTCAGGAACGGAAGTTGCACGTGAAGCATCCGATATTATTTTAACTACTGATGATTTTGCCTCAATAGTCAGCGCAATTAAATGGGGAAGATGTGTCGCCATATCTATCAAGAAATTTATTCAATTTCAATTAACTGTGAATATAACCGCAGTGATATTGACATTCGTTTCAGCCGTAGTATCTGAGGACGAATCATCTGTATTAACAGCAGTTCAATTATTATGGGTCAATTTAATTATGGATACTTTAGCAGCTTTAGCATTAGCTACAGATAAGCCTGATGCCAATATAATGAATAAGAAACCACTTGGTCGTGAGGCTCCATTAATTTCTATTTCCTCTTGGAAAATGATAATAGTACAATCTATATTACAATTGACTATTACTTTCATCCTTCATTTTAATGGTAAATCAATTTTTTACAAAGGTCAAGATGAATTATCGGGAAAGGATCAGCAAAGATTAGATGCATTAACTTTTAACACGTTTGTTTGGTTACAATTTTTTACCCTAATTGCAGCTAGAAAATTAGATGAAGCAGATGGTATTAAAACTTGGAAAGGAAGAATGACAAACTCAAATTTGAATTTTTTCCAAGATTTATTTAGAAATGGCTATTTTATAGTTATTATTTGCCTCATTGGTTCTTTGCAGGTGCTCATAATGCTTTTTGGAGGTGTGGCATTTTCAATTGAACCTCAAACGAAAGAAATGTGGATTACAGCAATTGCCTGTGGCTCTTTGTCATTACCAATTGGTGTATTTGTCAGAGCTTGCCCAGATGAAGTCTTTTTATCAATATTCCCAGAAAAATTCATTCACATTGTTAAGTATATCATTGGACTTGAATTCTTACATTTATTTGATGAAGACGAGGATAAAAGTGAAGATGAAGAAAGTCTTCTGGCTAATGAAGAAGCCGATCCCATCAATGAAAATTAATTCTCAGAAATTCTACTATAATATTATTACGAGAAGGGACATTTCTAAATTATTAATTATCACATCTGTTATTATTCATTTGTATCACGATCCAAAATATGATTAAAATTCTATTTTATTTACAAATGACGAATCCATTTGCACATATAAGGATAATTCCTTTAAATTGTAATACTGTATATTTTACTTAAAAGGGATGCATATAATTATTATCTCTTAGTTTTTCATTATTGAGATATATATTTACATATCTATAGTTAATATTATGTATCATAAATATAGACTCAACTACTAAAACCCATCTTCTATATCTTTTGTACTTACATAAATTTCCATTTTCTTTGAAATACTATCAACAAATTCAGAGTATACCACATAAAATTTATCGAGACCCTTAAAAACTGGCTTTAACTCTATAAAATGTTCAATTTTTTTTAGTAATTCTGTATTCCTTTGATTATGTTTCTCATTATGAGTTGAATTAGTTAAGGATTCATCTATAGTTTTCTCTAAAGTTTGTAATGAAAGTTTGAAATCTGCCAATGAAACTTGTTTAGTTGTAGAATTTATCTCTTTGTGATCAGATGAAGCCTCGGATATACTAAAGATATTATTTAATTCTTGAAAACATTTAATTACACCTTTTAATCTAGTTCTTACATTTACCAACTCATTTAACTGCTCAACAACTTCAACATTTGATTCATTCTTGGTATTTAACTCAGCTATTTGTATATCAATTTTTTCTGTATCTGTCTCAAGTGCTCTAATCGCACTTCCTAAAGTGTCCAAATAGTATTCCAATTTAGAGGCACCCTGAGCATTCAAAGTGTCAAAATTACTTGTCTGCTCCATTTGAGATTTTCCTGCTGACCATGACATCGGTATTGTTTCAGATAACTTTTCTAAACCTTCGATCGATGTTTTTAATTCATTAGTTAACGTTTTAGTATAATAATCAAATCTCGCTAATAATGCAGCTGATGTAGATTGTGTCTTGTATAAATCTTCTTTGCTTGTACTAGAAAGAAGTATATCCACGTATGATTGAGGTACGAAATCGGTATCCAAAAACATTTCCAACAATTTATCATTGTCAGCCTGTTCAATTGAATCAGACATCTTGCTCAATTCGCTCATATGGAATATTATGATATTTTTGCGCTCCAAGTTGGATATATAAGTTTAGCCTTATTTAAATAATGACACAATGCTAAAGTTATCACGAATATATATATGTATATGTATATATGTATGTATATCTTTAATTAATATAAATGATCTATCTTTAAATTAAAATAACTATTTCAATATATCAAAACCAGATGGCTCGCTCTGTTAATTATTTTCAAAATCGGTATTAAATTGCATATGTATTTTTAAAGAGCACTCATCAAAAAAAGAATTGAACCTTAGTATTGCAATAAATAAATTATCACAAACACACAATTGATTGTATATTCCTTTAAATCTTCATAATAGAAGATTTAAAATTTGCATTCAGATAATTTTTATCTAATGTTGGTTATTTGATAATTTCAATTTTGAATTGCTGCAAAATCTAATCCATCAACCATAAACGCATTAACCTAAGGGTCCTAGATTATTATTGATCCCTAGAGCCAGTAATAATTCATGGCAATTAAAAAAATATACAGAAAAAGAATAATAAAATCATGCAAATTCTGTTATACTCATAAAATTAAATGTGATAAACAGTCACCATGCTCTAATTGTTACTCTAAGGGAAATTCCAGTTCATGTGAGTATGGATTCAATAAAGATGAAACAAATTTACATGATGACAATAAAAGTAAGTCACTAAAAGAGAAAAATAATGATAGCAAATTTAAAGTTTTAATTAAGAAAGACTTTATATTTAGACCCAAATATTATAATCCATTTTTTTCTAATGTTATAAATGATCAATTATTATCTATTGATTCTTTTGATCAATTGAGTAATGAACAACGCTTTAGAAGAAATATTATTATTAAATTTGATAGATTTAAATCCAAAAAATTGGACTTTGATGAAATTATTGAATTATTTCCAGTCGACATTGATGTAATTCACTCAAAGGTGAAAAATTATTTTGATGTCATTCATCCTATCGTTCCTATCATTGCAGAAGACCATATTTCCAAACTAATAAATGAAATTCATTCTGATATTTTAGCAAATAAAAAAATCGATCCATCTGATTTAATTATTCTATTTGCAATATTTTTTGCTGAATCGTTTGCAACATTGTGTAGCCGAGGTAATAATGACATCTCAGAATGTAACCTTAATTTTTCTGCTTATAAGTCTTTGTTGGATATAATAAACTTCCCTTTTAAATCTTCAATAGAATGTATTCAAGCAAGCACATTGATAAATTTCGTCCTTGATCCAAATATGATACATACAGCTGCCATTTCAACAATGTTAATCAGACTGGCTCAACAATTAGGTATAAATAAAATGGCAAAGGACAAAAATTATCAGAATGATTCAATTAAAATATTATGGAATTACCTTTTATACATGGAAGGATCTTCTTCTGTTGCATTTGGGTTGCCATTTTCTTCATCCAGTGCACTATTAGATTATGCCCCTTTGCATTTGAGCGATATTAAATGCAGCACAGATAAGTTTCCGGTAGAATACACGTATGGACGTTTTATAATTAATAGAGTTTTTAAGGATTTAATGAGAGTAAGCACTTCTGAATCTGTCTCAAAGCAAGAAATTTCGTTAATTAAAAGGAAAATTGATATCTTATACAATGAGATTAATTATTTAAATTTGCATATTAGATCTAAATTCCCTGACCATCCTGAATATCTTACAAGCACACTATTTATCTTCTTATACAGGTTACATTTACGTTATATTGCAATTCATGCATTAAGAACTAAAGATGATGAAATTATTGTACCATTGACTAATGATAAATTGGATTTAAATTTGGGAGTAATGCTAGATTCAGAGGTATTATTTAATGACGAAGTAGTATCATTGTCACTTCTGTTGCTGTTGCATACAATGAAAAGGTTAATACAAAAAGGAATAAAGAAGTATGTATGGTATACAAGAGGTTCGACGATAATGCAATATCTTTTTCTTGTTTTAAAAGATATATATCAACAACCTCAGAAAACATATGTATTATCGACATTTCCAAAAATTACAAGGGATATAATGGACCAAGATCTAAAAGTCATTATTGAAACAGACCCAAGATTATTCAAATTTGCATTAGTAGAAGATGTCATTAAGTTGGTGGAATTGCAATTAATCTCTTTATGGAATAGCCAAGATTTATACAAGTTTGTTCTTACAAAAGCAATTAAGGAGGAAGTTTGGAAAAAGCATCAATCTTTTATTGACTTGTCAAAAGAGAAATTAAACATTGTACGAAAATGTAATATGTTTGTATCTTGTCATAAACGCCTTATCGATGATGATAATGCTAGGTTGATTTACACATTCGATCAGTTAAAGAACAATGTCGATGCTTCAGAAATTGCAAAAATACTTAACACTTGGATAAGTGAAAATAAAAATGATTGATAAAATAAATAGAATTCTTATCTCATGAAAGAATATATGTAATTATCAATTGATCAGTTATTTAATTTATGTAATTAATAATATTCTATACAGAATTATTTTCACCTAATATTATAAAATGATTCAAATATTAACGATTCAGGCTGTGACTTGGCCTTCTTTTTTTCAAACAATTTCCAATATCTCAAAGTTTCATCACCTGCACCGGAGACAACTGTTGTACCATCTTCCGACAAAGTAAGGTGAAGTACTCTAAAACTGTGACCTTTAAAAATTGCTACAGGTTCTAGAGTAGGATAATTCCAAAGAGTTAAATTATATCTGGAATAGCCATGAGATGTCACTATTTCATCGGTATTCTTTGACCAAATCATATTACATATTTGAGATCCAGAATCTACATCATTTAGTTTTGTAGAAGTGTTTATATTCCAAATTTTAAGTCTTCTATCAGCTGTACCTCCACCAGTGGCTAAAATACCTCTTTTATGAGGAGACCATGTTATTGCCTTTACGGCGGCTGTATGCTCCGAAAATTTCAAAGTAGGTTTCTCGTTAACGCCATCATACACATAAACTATATTATCATTACCTCCTGAGGCAAGTTTATTATCTTGGCTATTCCACTTAAGTCCACAAACCTCCTGTGTATGCGTTTCAATTTGAGTAAAATATGATTCTGGAGATCTAACATCTCTGTGTAAAATCTTACGATCTCTACTACCAGAACTTAATACATGGTTGTTCCATGAAAGACAAGACACTCTATCACTATGCCCAGACAAAGTTCTAATACATTGTTTCTTTATAACGTCATATATTTCGACCAAACCGTTAGATTGACCGACAGCCAAATGAGAACCAGCTCCAACCCAACTTAAACTTGTATACTCGTATTCAGTATCACATAAATGAATAACATCGCCACTACTGTTATCAGTTAGAAAAATAGACTTACCAAGAGCGACGGCTAATACATCGCGACTTGACCAATCTATGAGATCATAATAAAAGTCATCAGCTAAAGAAGGTGCATCTAAGACTCTATAAGGTATTTTTGCAATTTGTCTAGTTTTCTTTTTAGGGGATAATAATAATTGTTTCGAGTCAGGGCGTACAACAGATGATGAATCATTAAATTGTGTCTGAAGTATCGATTCTGTTGATGGTCTTGTTGCTCTACGTTCTGTGTAAGTTAATAAACTTGCACCTCTTCCATAATTACTTAAAAATCTTTGCTGATCAGCAGATTGAGGTATATTTAATCTTCTTGGGGTTACTGGTTCAGATGTTGATGTAAAATCATTTGATCTATTGGTATTACGAGGTGGTGTACTGGGTATTGTATTATAATTGCCCTCAACATTATCTTCAGGATCAAAATCATCTACATCTGTCTCCACTAAATCATAATCATCATCATCGTTATAATTATTATTTCTACCTAAGGTGTTGTTATGCATATTATCATTGTTGGTTGTATGAGTATTATTCGAATCAAGTAATCTATTATTATCTCTTCGTACTATAGTTTTTGTATTCTGTATACGATCTAAACTGCTCTCAATACTATTTGGATCATTTATTATCTTTTCCCCAAATAATTCATTTTTCAATATTGTATCAAATGTATGATTTGCTTCTCTTTCCTTTTGTAGTTCTACTTGATCATCTGATGTTGATGAAGGATTATATCCACTTGTTTGATATTCAACGTTTGTATTGCTAATGGACATCATTGTATTTAAATCAATAGCAGTTCTAGTGGGTATAAATCTATCTGTATATACTCTAGAGCCAGAATTTCTGGATCTTTTGAATGGAGATGTTAATAATTGTGAAGTTGAAGATATTGAACTAGCAGGCGATGCACTTGAAAAATTCGAAGATTGTTTCTTCCTTATGCGATTCCCGCTAAAATTACTATTATTAGTGTAATTACTATCATTATCACCTAATGATGATTTTATGGGTGAAGAATGAGGAGTATTATTCATAAATGGATTATATGACATTTTTAAGTATTTTTTTTATGTTGCTTGCTCATTCAGTAAATCTTGGTTAACTATATAGGATACTTGTAACAAAAAAAATATTCATAAAATAACTTGTTCGAGTGAGATTCTATTTCGCTTTTTAAATACTTCTTATTTGGAATAATCTATTATCAACTCTATATTTTAAAATGTACATAAAATTAAACATATATTGCATTATATAACAGTTTAATTTTATGATCTTATAGTAATTTCCAGAATATATTTTTAAATTAATTAATTTTAAAATGAAATTCGTTTTTTCCAAAAAACGAAATTGACGAACAAAATATGAAACTGAGTGGCACTATGTATGCGGGTAATACGTTTGCCTTTTTTAGTGTGTGTGTCATATATTATTTTATCAGTTAATACTAGTGATAATAAAACTGTTATTAAATAAATATAGTTCATAATTTGTTGTCATTTCATGTTAATTAGATAATTCAAATCTTGTAGTGTACTTCTATTAAACACGTAAATTTATTTGTTTTCAAATCTTACAGATTACTCTATGAAAATACAATTTAACTTTTAGTTATGCAAAAAAGATAATAATAATGATTGAATCTTGACTAAATATATATCCGACACATTAAGACAAGATATAAAAAAATAAACATACAATTTTATAAAAGAGCAATATATTAATATACTATTAAATATGGTGTGTTTATGGAAGGAATACTTTATCTTGAGCTTGGGACAATATACTTCTTTGGTAATCTGGTGGTATGGTGAAGCCAGGTTGAGAAATGTCATTACCTCTTACATCGAACTCATCTCTCGTTATCAAGTCAATCTCTATTTCTTCAACTTCATTTTGCTCCTGTTGGAACTCCATCTCATCGACTTGATCAAATTCATCCTCTTTCTCTTGGTAATCGATATTATCTTCTATCTCTTCAAAATCTGGAGCTAATGCACTCCATTTAGGTGGTATAACAATAGACCACAAGTAAATATCACCAGATTCTAGACCATTACTTGCAATAAACATCTTATGGAAATTCCAGTCAATGTCCATCAATTCTTCCTGTGAACCTTCTAATACCCTAACCAAAGAGCCTGAATTTGTTTCCCATATATATAATTCATGAGCAGAAGACCCATGCGTTGACGCTACTAGGTATTCTGCTGAATTGTTACTGAAAAATATAGAATTCCATTGTAATTTATTTATTACATCCTGGTATTTGTGAAGAAGTTCTAATTCGATAGTATTTGATACATTTTTCTCGTTTTCTATATTTTGCTCATCGATTGTATTATTATTATTGTTGTTGTTGTAGTTGATATTATTTAAAATTTCATTATGGTCATCATTTATTTTTAAAGAATATTGTCTAATTGTTCTATCTGATGAGTTAATTGCTAATTTATCTCCGTTTTCTGATATCACTATATGTTTTATTATCGAGTTACCAATTTTCAATTTATATAATAATTTAATTTTAATTTGATTATCTTCATTTATTAAATAATAAAATTTAAGCCAACCTTTTGAACTTCCAGTTATGACTATTTTTTTACATTTTGGATGTATACAAGTTGTTAATATATTACCTTCATCAATTTCATTATTCAATTCGCATTCATCGACTATTTCAAAAGTGTTTTCTCCTAATACACTTCCCACTTTCATATTATTTTCAATTTCATCTAATTTTATTAAATAAGAATTTTTTGAATTATATGTTGTCACAATACAATAATTGGAAACTTTCTCAATATCATTTCCATTCAAATCTTCATTTAAATCTAACCATTTACAATTCCATATTGGCATTTCGAATTGAATAGTTTTCAATGATCTTTCATAGTTTAATAGATCCCAAATTTTAATGGACCAATCTCTTGAAGAAGTCATTAAATACCTATTATTATTTTGGTACCATTCAATAGATTGTATTGATCTTGTATGTGAGCCCAATTGATTACCTAATATCGTAATAGGTTTGTAAGTATCTATATCGAAAATGATGACAGAACCGTTGGAAGACCCTACAGCCAAATAATCACCATATTGACTAAATTTAATACACACTGTATGTAGTGGATTTTCAATTGTATGTGTCAAATGTTCAGGGTACTCTTTCAACACAGAAAAAGGGTCTTGATATAATAGATTCATCGATTGGAAATCCAATTGTTCTAAGGTTCTATGTTTAATGTGCAAAAAAAAATAAAAGGATCAACCAAAATGATAGAATAACCTTTGTATACATAGCACAAGTCAATTTATCAAAGTACAATCATTTAATCTAATCTAATCTAATCTAATCTAATCTAATCTCATCTCATAAAGAATCAATTATATATATATATATATATATATATATATATAAACCAAAAACCGTACAAATCTGATGCAACAAGATGGTGAGAAATACACGAAAGAACAAAAAGAGTTTTTATTTTTAAAAATTAAAGAGCTTGATCCGTATACGATGATTGCGAGAGACTTAAAATGTAACTAACAACCCCACTCGTCGTATCTTAAGATGGTCAGTAAATGACAAGTTAGGTATATAATATTGAGTATTCTACAAATAATGACTTTATTAAATATGAAGCCCATGCCAATTTTGCAATATTGCAATATAACATTGAGTGTGCAGATTGCCCTTTGTGAAATCATTCTCTCTCTCTCATTCTCATATTCAATAGAACGACCCATTTCTTTCTTACAGATACAGAGATACATTGTTCTTATTATGTGTAATATTTAGGCCTCTCTCTCTCTCTTGAATCGATCGAATATTTCTCTCTTCTTCTTCTTAAATACGTGAAAGTTCTCTTCACGTGACTCGTTAAAGCTTTATATTTCTTTCATTCATCCTCCCCCCAAAAACAAAATCATCAAAATAATTTCGTGTTATGAAAAATTTCAACCACCAAAAGGCTTTTTTTCTACGTGTGTTTCTGAAGTTTTGGTCCCACTCAATTCAAAATTCCATTATATTAAACTAACCATTTTTTTCAATTATGTTCCTTTTTGAAAAAAAAAAAAAATGAATTTATTATATGGTGAAATAATATATATAATAATTATATAACAAATGTGATATAAAATGTAATAAACGATTTGATCACATATATTTTTGGTTATTTTGTTGATTTCTTTTCTACCTTTGCATTATCTTTAGAAAAAAACGTAATCAAATATATACATATATATTCAATCAACATCATATTAAAGGATGCAATTGTCTAATCTATTTAGAATTGCACTACTATGTGTGATTCTACCAAGTCAAGTTTTTGGTTTTTACTATTATGGTAACACTGGTGATAGAAAGTGTTTTATAAAAGAATTATCAAAAGGTACTCTTTTAGAAGGAAAATATTCTGTTCAAACATACGATGAAGAGTTAAAATCTTATAGAGATGCTAATTCAAAGAGTATCGGTATAGTCGTCGACGTTGAAGAAATATTCGACGATAACCACAGAGTGGTTCATCAAAAAAACGCACCAGTAGGTGATTTCACTTTCATTGCATTAGATTCAGGTGAACATAGAGTTTGTTTAGAGACTACCGATAATTCATGGGTCGGTAAAACAAAGACAAAAGTTGCTATTGATTTCACAATCGGTAGTGAATCTAAATTAGATTCAAAGAAAAAGAAAACTATGAAATCACTACATCAAAAAGTCAACTATTTAAATATGAAGGTTTCAGATATTAGAAGAGAACAAGCTTTAGTTAGAGAACGTGAATATAAGTTTAGAGATATTTCTGAATCTGTTAATTCAAAGGCTATGTGGTGGACTATCTTACAATTATTTGCTTTAATTGGTATTTGTGTCTGGCAAATGAAGAGTTTACGTTCATTTTTCGTTAAACAAAAGGTTTTATAATTTTCATTTGAAATTTAAGTTATATTAGATAATGAATAAAACAATAAAGAATTAATAAAACATAAACTGAACTATATAACATATATATATATAAATATATATATATATATATATATATATATATCAATAAACAAAAAATTACTATTAAATTTAATGTAATATTTGCCAGAACACAATTAGAAAGACAAACAATTATAGAAAATGCTAAGAAGTTCTAATAATGAATAAATTTAACATTGTTCAAATATTTGAGTTCTGATTTTGTTTCAAATATTTATTATGATTAAAAATAAATATATATATATATATATATATATATACATATATATACGTATATATATTAGTTACATAATGTTTTCTAAAATATAAAGTTTGCCTTGTATTTTTCCATTTCTGTTTCAGGAACTTCATTAAGGTTAATGTTCGATGCAATAGGTTCACCGAATTCAAACTTAATTTCTTCGGACTTACTTTCTTTGTCTTTAGGAAGAGAAAATGTAGATTCATTATTCTTTTCAATTTTTTTATTTTTAACTTCAAATGAATTAGCATTTTCGCTATTTTCTGGTTTACCAAATAGAAAGATCGGCTTGTCATCTTTTTTGGTTACTGGATTATCCATCTTAATCACTGAATCATTAGCTTTGTCTTCTTCCATATCTTCAATTTTATTTACTTCGTTGTTCTCTGTTTTTGTTTTAGTTGGAAGCGTAAATGAAAAAGGAGGAATTTTTATCTCTTCCTTTTTGCCAAACAATAGATTATCACTTTTTGGCTCATCTTTTTTCTCATCAACTTCAGAATTAATATTTAAGATTAGTGGGTTTTTATCCAATGTAGATTGGATATTTGGTGATTCAGTACTCTCCGCAACAACGCTAGAGCGTAATGAAGAAGATCGAGCTGGTTTATATTTATCAAATTTTAAAGATGAAGGTGGGCCATGATCATCAAATTTCAAAGAGTGATATGAATCAAATTTATTTGTTCTATTTTCAGTTTTAACTTTCTGTTCAACATTTTTGGAACTATCTTTATTTGCCATATTCTCATCTTGAGGTTTCTTATATTCACGTAACTTACTTACATGTGATGAATATGGGTTTGCCAGTTCAGAGCTTTCACTGGTTTCAACGTCCTGTTTATCTAATAACGATAACAATGCTGAAGCAGTATTACTTACTCTTTCAGACTTATTCTTTTCTTTTTTGGTTATAGCATGCTGATTATTATCTTGAAGAGACATAGTACGTTTTGAGACATCATCCGGAGAAGAAAAAGAACTATACTTTAAAACAGTTGTTCTATAAGTTGATGGCGCACCATAATAGCTAAATATTCTTCTTCTTCTAGGAGAGGTTCTGAAACTTAAATTATTGTTTGTTTTCTCATTTTCAATTTTTGGGATGAAAGTTGGAGCCTTAACTGGAGTGCTGATTATGGAGGTGTTAGCGCTCTTTAGGAATTTAGATGTGGTCAAATATTCAGAATAGCTTTGATCTCTAAAATTTTGATTAGATTCGTTGCTCCCTACAGTTCTTTTAATAATTGAAAGAATTCCTTCCTTTTCAATCTCAGATAAAGGTTGATCACCTTTTTCTGCAAAAAAAGCTGCCAATTTAGCATTTGAAACATTGGCATCAATGCTTTCATTCCCTACGTCTTCGATGCTTTGAATAGAGTCGTTAATCATCTCATTTAAATCATGATTGCTATTTTTCGTATTCATAACTTTTTTAAATGAATTCTCTGGATTAAAAAAACTGCCAGGTAGAGTTATGGAAGATATACGTTTGTTTGTACCTTTATAAATATCATTAGATTCAGTAGTTATTTTTTCATTGTCTAAAGTTGTATCATGATGCAAGTATTTATTAAATATTGGAGTAATTGACTTTTTGAATTTAGTGAATAATGAATTCTTAGGGCTTTTATCAGCATATTTTATATTTTTATGATTGCTACGAAAAGACTTTCCATCCATTTCGTTAACTCTTTTAACTTATTATTGGCTGTTCCTCTTTACATTTATTGAAGTCACAATGGCAAAGAAGATATTCAGTTAAATATACAGGAATTTTTTTTATAAATGGTTTAGATTGATGATGATGATATGTTGAGATATCATTATTCAAAAATTGTAAATTTTTTCAAAATAAAAAAATTGGAGAACAAATTACAAGATATGTGAAAAAATGGGGCGAGCTGGGAATTGAACCCAGGGCCTCTCGCATATTTGAATTGAACTTCCAACGAAGAACTTCCCAAAGCGAGAATCATACCACTAGACCACACGCCCATATTTAATGAATAATTTATTGTAATTACGGTCTAGTATAACGACGGTAATTTGGATTAATCTAACTTCAGAGTTGCGACGGAATATAATAGTAAATTATTATATTTGTCAGAAAATAAGCCTATAGGAACTATAGATATGATATTCCAAAAAGAATTAGTAATGTTATTAACGGTTTAAATCAAAAAGCTTCTAGAAGCCCATGGAAGAAATTTCAGATCCAGAAATGATAAATTTCATCGGACAAAATTCAACTTCCAAAAGGTATAAATATGGGACTTAATTAATGAAATATAAAACTAAGGCTTTACCAAATTTGTATATTATAATTTGTATATCATATATAAAAGAATCAAGGAATTATATACTGTAATACTGTAACCTAACAATGTTAAACAATAACAATAACAATAACAACAACAACAACAACAACAACAACCGTAATGTCACTCCTGTTGCTAATGTCAACAAAGATGACACTACTTCCCAAAACACCTCAAAAATCCAATAAGTTTGTCTTCTTTTTTCTCTATATGTAATACAAAATACTATTTAGATTACAAAAGTTATTTGATTTAATCCGTTAACAAAATAATATAAAAGATCCAATCTTGCGCTTCCCATTTGAACATAACTTA
Organism: Tetrapisispora nanseiensis; assembly: GCA_030568035.1. NCBI lineage: Eukaryota > Fungi > Ascomycota > Saccharomycetes > Saccharomycetales > Saccharomycetaceae > Tetrapisispora > Tetrapisispora nanseiensis. The sequence continues at coordinate 2,550 of JAJLTH010000010.1, read as the reverse complement.
ATATAATAATTTACTATTATATTCCGTCGCAACTCTGAAGTTAGATTAATCCAAATTACCGTCGTTATACTAGACCTTAATTACAATAATAATTGTAACATGTTGTGTTATCCAACCTGAGCTTTCGAGCTTAATGTTAATATAAGTACTAGGTTTAACTTATATTTGAGGTTCAGGTATAAGTACTTGTCATAACTTAAGAGCTGATTCAATATTGTATTAAATTTTATATAATTATTTATATTATAAATAATTATCTAAAACTCATATGGAAGATAATTCGATTAATTTGAATTATCGTCTCTTTTTATAGGTTTTTATTTAATTGTTCATTTCGTATAGACTCGATATTTCATGTTCAGGTCTGAATTTCCTTGTTTCATTTTCTGGTGTTACAGGTAATTCTAACCTTTAAACTATTACAGTAAATATTGTAATACGGTTCGCATATAACAAGTTAGCCCATTAATATTCAGATAAATAACTCAGATTAATTGTGGATATAATAGTAAATGGAATGTATGACGGACTATTATATTAGTTATATATGTTCAGATGGGAAGCACAGAGCAGATTCGGACCTTTAGAAATTATTTGTTAACTGATTAAAGCTTATTCTCTTTATATCTATATACTATAAATATTGTTGGAAATTATATGTGTCGGAGACAATATATGTGAGAAATTTCAAAATAATTAATTAGTGTCACTACCAATTTATATCGAAAAGCTTCTAGAAGTCGATGGAAGAATATTTAGATCCGGAAGTAAAAACTTTTAACCTGATAAAATTCAACTTCCAAAAGATATAAATATAGGACTTAATTAAGGAAATGTAAAACTAAGTATCTACCAAGTTTGTAATAATATAATTTGTATATCAGATGTAAAGAAAACTAAGGAGATATACACCTGTAACATCACACTAGAATCATAATGAATCAATAAATCACTAACTTAAACAATACTGTCGCTCAAACTGCTACTGTCAGTGAGGAACACAATATTAACCCAATTCACACTTCTTTACAACAAACAACATCTTATCAACTATAATCAACAATTCAAATAATGAAAGTCGACCAATTTCTGATTAACTACAATTTGCAATTTAGACAACGATGGTTTGACATATATCTGATTAATCACCCCATGATGATTAGTGACACTAATTAATTATTTTGTAATCTCTCACATATTGTCTCCGACACATATAATTTCCAACATAAAGTCCGGTGTAAAGGTATCATATAATATATATAGTATATATGTGTTTATATTATTGAGACAAAACTACAGTAACTACGTATACATTATTTTATTATGAGACCTAATATTATACTTCTTTTATTTAATTAATTATCTAACATCACAAAACCTTATTCGTATGCATTTATCATACAGATATTTGTTCATATTTGGTTTCAAATTTTTAGATTAATGAATTCATAAAGTAAAAGCAACTAGTAGAACTTAGTAAAATTTCCGTAGTCAATTGTTTAATATTAATTTATTAATTAAAGTTTGACACAAAAGTAGCTTAGAAAATGCATTGTAGCTATTAATCGTAATTAATTTGATAATTTCTCACCTATTAAATAAAATAGATTTATATTATATTGTATTATTTTAATTTTCTGTGTTATAATACAATGACAGAATGTATATTGTCTCAATAATAGATGTAATAATGACATTAGGTTTGTGACACAGGTTTGTGTCATTAAATAAAATTTAAATTAAAATAACTTCTTAAAATATTTTAATATAAAAGGCAATCAAAAATGACATTAATGTCATTTATTTTGAATTCATTTACATGTCACTTTTTATTTTGAGTTCATTAACTTTTTATTAAATTATAATAATTTGTTATTATAAACTTTTTTCTTTAGCCGTTTCAATTAATTCTTATTTTATATTTTATTACTATATATATATTATTTCATTTGATTATTTTTATAAATATTTCTTGATTACATAAAACCCCCAAGATTTAAACAATTGTATACAATACTTAAATCTTATATAACATCAAAAAAAACAACTAAAACTCTATCCAAAAAAATGAACACTATGGAAATTATTAATAGCTGTGCTTCATTGAAAGAAACTAACCTCATCAACATCAACGATGAGTATGCAGGTAATACTGCATTCGGTAGTTCCCGTAAATTTGAGCATTTCTCTAATAAAATTAAATCAATATTTTCTAATGAAGATTTTGCCAATGATGAAAAAATTATTCAACTTGAATATTTTAAATTAAAGGAAAATAATCTAATTAGAAAAACCTTTGGTGGGATTGATAAAACTTCTAACGGAGACAAAAAGACCAACTGGTTAAAATCAATCTTCAAGCATAGGGATTATAAATATGCCGGTGAATCTGAAGTGTTGAATGCCACAGAAGCTTCAGATTCTGATACCTTGTTTGAAGACATCAAGTATTACTGCCATAATACTTGTGATGATCTAAAAAATATTGATAGATTCTTCGACATCGATGATAAATATGCTATGCCCGATGACGTCGAATCATACAACAAT
>JAJLTH010000009.1:88405-213575 GCA_030568035.1 Tetrapisispora nanseiensis | reverse complement strand
ATGTTGTTTGAATATGTCTATAGATCTTAATATGCAGTTTGAGAATTTTTTCATGTTCGATGAAAAATTCCTCTAAGTGAATAATTTAATCAGTTAGAAGCAGGCGTGGCCAAAGCTGAAAAACTGCTGCCAGAAAAGTTGCGTGGGCAACTGGAAAAATATAACTATTTTTGTGTGAGATAAATCCGTAGCCAAAAAAAACAACTCTTTGAACTGAAACCTTTCCGAGGTGCTGCATGTCTTTCTTAGGTAGTTTTCAAAAAATGCTCAGAAAAAGAAAAGACTCAGCCTCAGTATGTTTCTATTAAGAAATTCAGTATTCGCTTATGAGAATGATTTATGTTGTGGCAAAGAATAACCGCAGAAGACCAACACATTTACTCCAGACAGGGTGTCTCTGGTCCTCAGTTCCCTAAGCATTTGATGTACAGAGTGCAGAGATGAAACATCCCTCACGCCGTTTGTCTACAGCATCGCCTGGTTAGAATCATAAATGGTTACACCTCTAAATGCAATCATGATGAAACCATATCTTGTCTTAGTAAGATCATTTCAACCATGTCGTCGTCTGTTCTTCACAAGAAGTATTTCAATTGCTACAAATAGAATTTTGAAGAATCGAATGATAATTAATTCTTAATCAATTGTTAAACAGTATCCATCCTTCGACAGATTGCATCTACCTTGATTCTTTTATGAATATATAGATATATAGATAGATACCTGCTTGACTTTTAGCTCTCAAGGTTGTTTGCCTAATTGTAACCATCTATTAATTCCGATTCTGAAACCCCTAAATTGCATTGGGGAAGGACTGTTTTCGAGTAGGGCAGATTATACATCCTCTACGATAACTAGAGGATGGAGTAAATGGTTCTACAACCAAATTTTTTTTTCTTTGGGGGAGGGGAAACAAAGTTCCAGACACTGAACATTGACAAATGGATAGTGAAAACAACATCTTATTTATCTTTGATCATATTTTCTGGATCAAATATATCACAAAGGCAGAAAATAATGACATAACTTATCTTGTTTGAAAATTTCTAATTCGTTAAAGAGATCATGTCAAGTATGTAACGACATTAATATAGCTCGTCCTCATTTTCACAAATACAGCAGTTTATATGATTTATTAAAGAATTAAAATACTATAAACTAATTACAACGTAAAACGTATACATCATATTAAGTAGTGATTTTGTTGGCTGCAATCTTATTAGAAGATTGAAGATAGTATGATGAACAATTAATTACGCACCCTAATGTTATAAAAAATTCAATCATATACTAATAATATGATATTCAGATTTAATAGTTAAATAAGCACTCTATCGAAAGATTTTAGTCAAATTTAAGAACTGATGAAGAATGAGAAGCTCAGAAATTCTGTCACTTAAAATAATTCATATAGTTACACTGTGATAATTGTCAATAATATCTAAACTACAAGTACTTGAAATCTTTCTAGTTTGGTTATCGATACCACTAAAATATTTTGAGACAAATAATCTTTGTATATAGAGTTTAATTTTTACCTATCATTTTAAATCTTTATATTTTATAATTTCCGTAGCATTTAATTGTGACTATTGACCTTTAATTTCAAAAATAATTATGATATTACAAAGGAGTCATACAATCTATATATTCTGTTTATTTTAACACAGTTTGTTAGATTGATTTGTGTTGAAAACATAAGATGTTTTAGATTATTGAGGATGACATAGGAATAAAGAACAATAATATTTCCTACTGGAATTTTACATTGTGACAAAAAGCCGATTATAATCTAACTAGGCTTAGAGAACTTATATAATTAAACAAACTCAACCTACTTACAATCAATTAATACAATCCTCAACAATTGAGTGGTTATGATCGTGAGAAAAAGAAACTATATAAAAGTCATCAATTTGACGAACATGGCATTTCATAAAATTGCTGAATAATCTGTTATCTAGTTTATTATTATTATATAGCCCATATAAAAGAGTCAATGGAGAATATATAATTATACTATTATAACCTAAAAAGACTCTAAGATGAAAAATAATAAACAAACTAAAACTTATGAATAATTTATACTTAATTGCCAATTGTTGAATCTTCCAATAATATGTGACATTTTATTTAGCACTAGGAAGGCATGGTGTGGGCATCTTTGGTAGTATTAATAATTAATTGTCTGATAATCGTGTATACCGAATATGAATATTCCATAAATATAAATAAATCATTAAAAATATGTACCTTTTTTCTTCTACAATCACTCTCTTTTCAAAATTTACATGTTAGTAATTACGGTCGTTCAATAATTTTTTACATTTAGTTTTTTATATAGAAGTTTAAGAGTAAAGTCATGAATACGACAAAACATTAAATACTCTCTTCAAAAATAAACATAATTCGCAACCTCATTTATTATTCACGATAAATTAATATCATCGAGGAAATTAATGAATTATTTAAATTATTTATATCAAGATATTAAAATAACTAATCAATAATGTCACAAATTTATCAGTTAGTGTGCTGAGTATAAGAATTACTATAAAATACAAAAATGAATATTCTGTAGCAAAATCTAATCGCACTTAATCGTTATACCAATTACTTATTAATATAGTAAATATTATAATCAAAATCTAAATTTAAGGTTTGATAAGTTTTGAGATTTTGAGAAGACCCGCTTCAATAATATGCCAAAGGTTGTATCTTTCATATATTATTGTACGAGTACTAACATATTTGGGACAAAGATGGCAAAAATCCATTCCTTACACCTCAGAAGTTTATTAAATATATACAATTTTAATAATGTAATCCATATATTTACTTTATACTCATTATTATCACATATCTGAAATATTCTTGTGTTATTACATGGAATAATTGACATCAATTTACTACTGTAACTAAAATATATTATGTACTTTTAAAAATTTTAGAAACTGAAAATTCGAAAAGCGAAAAATAAGATACCCTTTTTGAGGACTGCCTTTATAATAATTATAAATGAACAATCTAAAAGGATTAACATTCAATTACATCAATATTTTAAGAATTTATTATTAACAACATATATACACATTTTAATTCATTGGATTTTTTTGAGAAGAAAGCAAAGAAACAAATTTTGCTATTATATAACAAGAATTCTAATCTGAACAGTAAATATAAGAATTTGAACATATATGATATAATGATTAAAAGCTGGACTTTATCAATTCTATATTCGATACTAGACCATATACCACCTGTGGTATGGCTAGTAATCAATGTTATAAATGATATATTCTTATTTTGGTGCTATAAGTTTGTTAACTATGTTAGACCAAAATCAAGGATACAATACCATGAAGCTGTGAAGAGTTTAGAAATGGCAACAACTTATAAAGATTGGTGTGAAAAGGCAACTGTGGTAGATGAAATAACAGGATCAAATTTGTGGAGGCGAAACTTTTTTTCAAGACGTTATGATTTCAACTCTGTGCTTGAACAATATTCTCTTCTGTCCAAATATCTGGATAAAAATGATGTAGAATCAATTAAAGAGAAATTTTGTACTATCGGACCTTGTATGTTAAGAAATTTTGCTGGTATTGTCGATAAGAGATTATTTACTAAAGCTCTCATGGGTACAAAACTTCTTATTGAACAGTATCAGGATCATGTAATCCAAGGATTAAATTTATTAGATAAAAGTTCAACACCCACATCTTATTTTCAAAGATGCAAATTATCATTGGGTACAACTGCCTTGATTTTGAAAGGTGGATCAATGTTTGGCTTATTTCATCTCGGAGTTATAAAAGGATTGTTGTCTCAAAACTTAATGCCAAATATTATTTGCGGCAGTTCGATGGGTGCTTGCGTAGCCAGCTTATTTGGATGCATATCCAATGAAGAGCTTTTAAACCTCCTTCAGGAGGATAAAATATTGAATATTATTAAATACGATATTGATTTACTAAGAAGTTCAGGGTATGGTAATGTAGAACAGCATGTGAACATCGGTACTCTAATTCAAAATTTACTCCACCATGGATACTCTCAAGATGTTTATCTATTTATTCAATTTGTCAACAAATATATTGTTAAAGAAATGACTTTCGAAGAAGCTTATCAAAAAACTGGAAAAGTGTTTAATATTGTCATACATCCAACGGATCCCTCTTGCCCTAACTTGTTGAATTACGTAACAACACCAAATATGCTGATTGGTTCTGCTATATATTGTAGTATGGGCTCTGGTGTAATTTTAGAAGATACTAAATTGCTTTGTAAGAATTTGGACAATGAAGTGATTCCATTCTTAAATGGAGAAAAGAATTCGCAAACCAAATTTTTGGCTCCTGAGAATGCCAATATTAGTGACTCGTATAGCCCATACACAAGGCTTACTGAACTCTTTAATGTTAATAACTTTATTGTATCATTAGCCAGACCATATTTAGCACCATTTGTTGTGAATGATTTAAAACATGAGATCAAGACATCTAAATACTACTATTATAAGCATTATCCGGATACTCCCAATGCAATGATTCTATCTCAATTAGACTATACGGAAATGGAACCACTTGCCTTCAAATTTAAGTATCATTTAGAGAGAAAATTAAAGAATATAATCACTATGGAATTTAGACACCGTATGGAAGTATTGGACAATCTCGGTCTATTATGTTCCTGGATCAAGAGATTTATCATTGATGATAAGACACCACGCAGTGCCATCGAGATAACAATTGTCCCCAAATTGAAAAATCTTACTGTAACTAGAATAATAGAAGGCCAATTAGACAATATCAATTATTGGTTACAAGCTGGGGAAAACAACACATGGCCTGTTTTACCATTGATTAGGACCCGATGTGCAATCGAGTACAAGCTAGATAGCATAATTAAAACAAGAAGAAAGAAGGTCAATGCATCATACATATTGACTTGAACAAGAACAAACGTAGCTATAATAGAACCCAAAAGCAAGAAGGAAACCTGTTTAGACTTTTTAAAAAGTAGTATTTTCTACAAGTAGATTAATTAGATATATTTGTCAGCAAAAAAACTTATATAAAACGATGTGTAAGAAGAAAATAGTTTGCATTCCTGAATTATTATGATTATATAACTCCTCAGATATACACACACAAACATACCATATATATTTCTCTTTGATTAATGCATTCTCGTTGTTTCATGATGTTTAACCATTAGATGTCAATTTCCTAATTTAGCAAATAATGGCAAGAATTGTACGAGTTGTAGCGTCTTTTTTCAAAAAATTATTTCGTTTATTTTATCGACAACGCATTAACGAGAAATATCACAATCAAATCGTTCAAACAATACGTTTCTAAAAAAATGAAACTTTTTTTGTTGGATTGGAAAATTGATCAATAATTGATTGTTATTATAAATCAACTTATACATATAAATATATATATACATCAGAAGGTGTCTGAAAATTTGTGATTATAGTCCATTCAATTTTGTTGTGATTTTTTTTTCACCTTTTAGTTTTAAGTGTGTCAGCGAGTTGATAATACCATTGGGATCATACCTCTGTTTATATCTAAGAGTCCCCTTTTCTAGTTAATCACAATTAATTAAGAATAAATCACAAATGTCCTTCAGAGGTAATCAGAATAATGGGTTTCCTGAAACCAACCCTAATAATCTCCAATACAACAACAATTTAAATAATGTGGGTTATCAAAACTCTAATAAATATACCAAAAAAGGGTTTGGTTCTACAAAATTTGAATTTCAATCCTTTGATCAATTGATTGACAAATGGTTGAAACCATTGGAAAATTTAACAGAGACTCCATTATTTTTGAGGGTTAAGCCACATATTCCTAACATCGCACAATTCTTCATTATTGCCACTTTTTATGAAGATTCATTAAGAATTTGGACTCAATGGAAAGATCAAGTCTTTTATTTAAACCAATGGAAACATTATCCATATTTTTTTGTTATTTTGTTCTTATTGATTGTCAGTGTATCGATGTTCAGTGCTGCATCTTTACTGTTACTCAGGAAACATACTGTGTACGCAACTGCTGTTTTATGTGTTTCCATCACTCTGCAGTCATTGGTATACGGTCTCTCTACTGGTTCATCTTTCATATTAAGAAACTTCAGTGTCATAGGTGCATTATTGATCAATTTCAGTGACTCCATTGTCAACAACAAAGTGACTTTCCAAATGCTACCTGAATTGAACAACAAGAATGAGAAAAATAAAGGGTATTTATTACTTGCCGGTAGAATGTTGATTGTTATGATGTTCATTGCATTCACATTCAGTAAATCATGGTTTACCGTGATATTCACAATCGTGTTCACTGCTTTCTTTGCCATTGGTTACAAGACGAAAATCTCCTCAATCATGTTAGTCTTGATCCTGACATTTTACAACATCAGTGTCAACAACTACTGGTTCCACGATGCAACCCAAAGAGATTTTTTGAAATATGAATTCTTTCAAAACTTAAGCATCATCGGTGCCTTATTATTGGTGACAAACACCGGTGCTGGTGAAATTTCCATTGACAGCAAGAAAAAAATATATTAGAAACCACCAAGGGTACAGCCAAACCCAGAAGCAAATAATTTTCCTTTTTTTATTGAATCAAACTACTGATAAGACGAACCAGAGAAATATCGTCATATATACAATTACAAATGCAATCAAGGTATAAAAGTAACAATATATAAGTCTAGATTAGAGAAATATCCTCACCCAATAAAAAATTTACAACTATCCCCCCCCACCATATTATTCTTAGGGAATCTCTTTAACATTTTAAAACAAAAGCTCATATCACTTAAATACATATTAACTAATAGGATTAAATTAAACTAAACCTCTTTTTATTCTTATTATATCATGGTTGCCAATGTATATATATATATATGTAGTAGGCCTTCTTATTTTAATATACTATGGGGGCATATATTTATTGACAAGATGCTTCATATTCTTTACCCGAATCACATAAAATTACTAATTCTAAAAAAAAGGGAGTCGTTAATTGAAACTTCTACAAACTTAACGGGAACCATTTTAAACTTTGAAGTTTGAAGTTTCAATATAATTAATGGGACTGTGCAACCTTTTATTGTACTTAAAATACTATTTAATTGGAATAAGTTCTTTAAGACAAGTTTAGGCAATAGTAATTATAAATATCATACTTTTCACAGTATAAAAATTTGCGTGCGGATACAGAAAGTTTTGAAAGACTAAAGAACACAGACAAGCAAAACGACAACCTATAACTAGTTGAAGAGACAAATTGACATAGCCACAAATCCAGGAAAAGTAAATACAATGGTCGGTATATTGAAGAACCCACTGCCCGAAGAGCAGATTCCCGTCATTGGGGAGTCTGAAAATGTCAGAGAGTTCAGGAAACAGGTGTTCATGAACACCCAACTGAATGCGAAGTTGACAAAAGGTCAGACCTCGGAAGTCTACAACAAGATGGCTGCCAAGGAGAAAGCATTGAACGAGGAGTTCAATCCGAGCCATGCGTTTATTCCAAAGGACTCACTTTCGTTGAAACACGAGCATGATGTGCCAACGCTCATCGAGACAGAGAATGAAGAAGATGGCGAAAACAATTTGCAATGGAACAAACAGAACCTTGCTGATAACGAGATAAAGAAGTTACAGTACCAGGACATCCATGTAGACGAGCCTAAGACTCCGTACCAAGGTGCTGTCGACCCTACCGGCGAATATTACAGGCCGGATGATGAGGACGAAGGATTTGAGAAGCAAGCCGGTGCTGACGCCAATCACGATGCCCGTGCCAAGATTGGGTCACTGAACGATCTAGATGGATTCAGTTTGGGTGAGCCTAAGTACGAAGTAGAGCCCACCAATGACGATAGGATAGAAGTGGACGAAAATGCTGAAGACGAGGAAGCCGACGAGGCTGCTGCGAAGGCTGCAAGACACAAACGTTTTGAGGAGATGAGAAAGAAGCATTACAACGTGAGAGAAGTGTTCCAAAACAAGAACAAACATGCGGCTGAGGCTGAGGACGAGGACGAGGACCAGTGAGAGGTTTCGGCGGTGGGAGGCGGGCATGAGGTTGCCAATGGAGGAACACACACACCCCACCGCTCCACTCCATATCTAGTGCATTTAGTATAATTAAATAACCGGTATATATTTGAATACAGAGATTTTAATGTTTGCTTGCTGCCGTTACATTACCTTCACCCAAACATTAGTGGGCAGTGTGTCGCAGCAGCAGCAGCAGCAGCAAACAGCGAGAGAGTCTTACCCTGCCCAGCACGCTTTACCCTACCGTCAAGCACTGTCGTACATCACGATCTCCGCGCTTTCCCGCCCAAAAAATTTTCTTCTCAATGAAAAAAAAAATTTAAAAACGACGACGACGACGACACGCAAAAAGAGAACGAAATGAAAAAAAAAAAAAAAAATTCATCGAGATGCGTTGAGAGGTTGGGAGACGCTAAAGAGAACTATATCGATGAATAATTTGGAAAAGTTTCATTGCAATAGATTATATTATACCTGTATTGTACAATTCTTTTTTGATAAGTTAATTTCGATAGACTTATCAATAATGCTTGTAACGATAATTGAGTACAATATTGTATCTTTCATTACTTTTATAAAACTATTATTCTAATAGTGCTTATATTTTTTTTCTTTGTTAGAGTTCTTCTTCGTTGCTACTTTTCATATATATATATCTTTTTTTTTGTAATTGAAACTTATACAAGACAGAGAGTGATCGAGATTTCTTTGAAAAAGAGTTAAGATAAAACTTAAGTGTGGAAAATTGAGACTCATTAAATTTTCAAATAAGAGAATTGGGATTTTGGGACTTATATATATATAAAGAAAAAAAAGTATCAGGTATAAGAGAGTCCTAAACTTTAACGTAGATAGATACACACGCCGACACAGACACACATCACTATTGCATTATGTCTCGTTTTTTTGCTACTTCTTACGACTACGATAGTGGCAGTTCTTCTTCAGAAGAAGATCTACTATCCACCTCCGAAGAGGAATCTCTATTGAGTTCTTCCTCCGCTGAAGAAATGTCCGACGACTCTGAATTCTTCAATGATGAAGATGAGGATGAAAGTGATTTCGACAGTGACGATTCCGATGCAAAGCCTTATGGTCCAGATTGGTTTAAGAAACAAGAATTCAGAAAAGGTCCCGCCAACAAATTTTTGAAAAGAAAAGGTGGTGCTTCTTTCTCAGATGACGATTTCTCTTCAGATGACGATGATTCAGGAAAGAAGGTTGTCAAGTCTGCAAAGGAAAAGTTACTAGACGAATTAAAGGCTTCTTCAAGCAAGATCGATGTCGCAGAATTGACCAACGATTGGTCAAACATCTTGAACGAATTCGATAATGTACAAAAACTGATCTTAAGAGCCAAACAACAAAACTTCGGTCTACCAAATATCTATGTCAAGATCATTGCCCAAATTTCCGATGCGGTTAACAACGTTGAATCATCAGACTTCGAAAATAAGATCACTGCCAAGGCTTTTAATACCACAAAGCAAAGGGTTAAAAAGTCTGCAAGAGAAATTGAAGACCTATTGAACAAGTACAGAGAAGACCCAGACTCTTTCGAAAAGGAATTAGACCAAGACGCCGAAGCTGCTTCCTCTCTAAACACCCCAGAACTAGAAAACTTTGTCTTAAATGCTAAGAAACCAGGTGCTCTATCTTCCATCGTCTCCGGTTCTGTTGAAGCCGGTTTCTTCCCATCTTTACAAATTATTTTAGACTCCAGAGGTAAAAAGAATGTCGACCAAACTCAATTAATCGAGTCTATGGAACACTTATTGACTATTGCAAGCACAACTTACGAAAAGATCATTGCTTACTTAACTTTGATCCCATTAAGATTTGATGCATCTACTAACTTCTCTTACCAATCAATCGAAAGTTGGAAGAAATCATTCAATGACATCGAATCCTTGCTAAAGATTTTAGATGAAAACTTACAAAAATATGTTGTTACTGAATTCACTAGTATAAATGATACAATTGAAAACGAACCAACCGCTAACAGCGAAGGTGTCATTTTAATTTTAGGTTCTCTATTCTCTTTTATTGAAAGATTAGACGACGAATTTACAAAATCTTTGTTGAATACTGATCCTCATTCTAGTGACTACTTATTACGTTTGAAGGATGAACAAGAAATTTATAATTTAATTCTAAAGGCCCAAGTTTACTTTGAAAAGACTTTAAGTATGAAATCGGAAGAAGAGAAGGAATCCTATTTGGCTAGAGTTTTTGTTAGAAGATTAGATCATATCTATTATAAATCTAATGAATTAATTGCAGTCATGGAAGCAAAGGCTTGGGATTATGTTCCAAAAATTTACGAATCTAAATATGTTAAATTTGATGGCGAAACTAGTGATGCATACTTGTCTTCTTTAATCGAAGCTTTATGTTTAAGTTTAACTAAACAAGAAGGCTCCAATGCTTCATTATCTAAGCGTGGTGTTTTATACCGTGTTTATTATATTGCATTAAACGAAGATTTCTCTTCTGCTAAGGAAATGTTATTAGAATCTAAGATTCAATCTTACATCAATAAATCTGATCCATCATTGCAAATCTTATTCAACAGAGTTGTGGTACAGCTAGGTTTGTCTGCATTCCAGAATTGGTCTGTTGAAGAATGTCATCAAATTCTAAACGATTTATTGGCTGCTTCTCATTTAAGGGAAATTTTAGGTCAACAATCTTTACAAAGAATTTCTACATCTAACAATTCTAATTCTGCCGATGATCGTGAAAAATTATGTTTACCATTCCACGAACATATTAACATCGATTTGATCGATGTCGTTTTCATGACTTGTTCCTTATTAATTGAAATTCCACAAATGACAGCATTCTATTCCGGTATCAAGATCAAAAAGATTCCATACTCTCAAAAATCTATCCGTAGATCTTTAGAGCATTTCGACAAGTCTAGTTTGCAAGGTCCACCAGAAACTTCCAGAGATTATATTCTAAATGCTGCCAAATGCATGCAAAGAGGTTCTTGGAAGCAATCATTCAATTACTTGAAAGATATTAAAGCTTGGAAATTGCTACCAAACTCCGAACAAGTTTTAGAATCTTTAGCCTCAAGAGTTCAAGTTGAATCATTAAAAACATACTTTTTTACTAATAAGAGATTTTACACTGAAGTCTCTATCGAAAAATTATCAAAATTGTTTGATTTAACTACCGAAAAAGTTGCTGAAACTTTACAACAAGTCATTGAAGAATATGGTATTGAAGCTGCCATCACCGAAGATAAGAGCTTTGTTGTCATTAATAAGAGTGATGAGATAACTAAATTGGAAGAGGTCGCCTCTAAATTGAATAAAGAAATTAAAATTGCCAAGGAACACTTACGTCCAAACCGTGGTCGTCGTTAAGAAATATAGTGATATATTTTAAAAGAACCAAAACAAAAACATAGAAAAGAAAGAACTGCAATTTAAATATATATATACATAATTCCAAAGCGTCCAATATATAAATAATGTAAGTGAACATCCCTGTATATTAATCTATAATCAAACAAGATCACAATAAAAACATAATAATAATAATTAAAATTTTCTTTTTAATATTTGTACAACTTTAATGAACCATATGTGAAAAAAGATTCAAATAAATAAAGAAGTTTAAACATTGATGATGAGCAAGCAACATCCTATTGAGGATTACAATCGATCTTCAAAGCTGGTTAAGTGACGAGGTTTATTAATGGATTGATAACTATGATATCTTTTTAATCAAGTAAAATACTTTTAACCAAACCAACTTTTTTTTTTAAATAACATCCATTAAATTCTTGATAATATTACAATCGAAACCTCTTCAGTAATTGGAATTTATGAGTATAACACTCATTTTCTTTGTATCGTGTGTATAGACAAGGAAAATTGCAATAAAAAGTTAAGGGTACGTCTAGTATTTAATGTCAAGAAAATATGCACAAGGATAACTCAGAGTTAAGCAACTTATTAGATTAGTCAAATATTTTACAGTCACTAGGAATGTCTATTGTTAAGATATTCAAAGAGATGTTTTACTAACTTAGGTTTTGGAAAGAGTGTGGGCGTTTGTGTGTGTGTGTTCGAACATCATGTAGGACATTAAGATACCCAATTCGTTGAATTGGGTATCTTAGTCTACAACTATTTATAAAGTTCACTTCCCAATGAAATAAACGAACGAACTGCTAATCCTTCAAATGGTTCAATATATAATATAAACCAGTCGTCAACCATAACCATTCAATATCAATTATTGTTTCAAGTTTTGACTACAGAAGTTTAAATTATGAAGTCATTGGACTTTTTATACGTTAAAAATAAAAAATACACAGCGAAAAGAAAATTTTTTCTTTGAAGCTCTTAGGAAATTTCAATTCACAAACAAAAAACAAATTTAACAGATTTAATAAATACTAGTTTAGTGAAAAAAATGATCAAATGGTCTGCAATGAGGAGTCAAAGTTGTCTTAATTTTAGTCGATTAATATAATTACTTGTGTTTCCCATAATTAATAAGTTACCAAGCTATACCAATTGAACATAAAAGTTTAGTGAAATTTGAATGTTATTTAAATACCTTATTAAAATTTAATTAACTTTATTGCTAATCTATTTATTGTACTAATCTCATTTCAAGATTGTAATTAAAGATCATTAAAAATTGAATACAAAAAAGGGAATACATAGTTCTTTTTTGATAATTAGTCACATAAATTCATTGGCCATTATTTTTATTATTATTATTATTTTTGATATTACATATTCAATTATTGCTTTATCATTGTTACATTGAGGTTAATAAATATCAAAATATTATTAATACAAGCTGATATCTTTTTCATATTTCATTAATTTTTCATTAATCAAACAATGTCTGCGCTATCTGACGAAGTTAACAATACTTTAATAGGTATTTTAGCAGGATTTGCTTCGCCTAACAATGAGATCCGTTCTGCTGCAGAGAGAAGTTTAAACCAGGAATGGATAACTCCAACAAATATTGAAGCTCTTTTGGTATTTTTATCCGAACAGGCTGCATACTCACAAGACCCAACCTTTTCTGCTCTTTCAGCAGTCTTATTCAGAAAATTAGCATTGAGGGCACCACCCTCTTCGAAAACTATAATTATAGCTAAGAATATTACACACATTTCACCATCTGCTCTTCAACAAGTCCGTATCACATTATTAAAAGGTTTTGTAGGTGAAAGACCAAATAATATTAGACACAAATTGTCCGATGCACTTGCAGAATGTGCTGCAGAAGACATGGATGACTGGCCTGAATTGCTACAAACACTTATGGAAGCTATCAAAGATTCAAATCCAAATTTCAGAGAATCGAGTTTTAGAATATTAACTTCTGTACCGCATTTAATCAATGCTGTAGACGTTAATAATATCCTAAGTATATTTGAAGCGGGTTTTACAGATGCTGATGATAATGTTAAAATTGCAGCTGTCACTGCATTTGTTGGTTATTTCAAACAACTACCAAAAAGTCATTGGTCTAAACTAGGTGTTTTACTCCCAAGTTTAATGAATAGTTTACCGAAATTTCTAGATGATGGCAAAGATGATGCTTTAGCCTCTGTATTCGAATCATTAGTCGAATTGGTTGAACTAGCTCCTAAGTTATTCAAAGATATGTTCGACCAAATTATACAATTCTGTGACATGGTTATAAAAAACAAAGACTTAGAAACTCCAGCAAGAACCACCGCATTAGAATTATTAACTGTTTTCAGTGAACATGCTCCACAAATGTGTAAATATAATACTAATTATGGCCAATCTGTTGTTACAAATACATTGATCATGATGACTGAAGTTTCAATCGATGATGATGAAGCTAGTGAATGGCAAAATTCCGATGATGCCGATGATGAGGAAGAAGAAGTCACATATGACCACGCTCGTCAAGCTTTAGATCGTGTTGCGTTGAAACTAGGTGGTAAATATTTAGCTCCAACTTTATTCCAATTTTTACAACAAATGATTGCTTCTTCTGAATGGAGAGAAAGATTTGCAACTTTAATGGCTCTTTCATCCGCTGCAGAAGGTTGTAGAGACGTTCTGATATCCGAAATACCTAAGATACTAACTATGATAATTCCATTAATTGATGACCCTCATCCTCGAGTTCAATACGGCTGTTGTAATGCCTTGGGTCAAATTTCGACAGATTTTGCTCCTTTGATTCAGAGAACATCTCACGATAAAATACTTCCAGCATTAATTTCCAAGCTAACAAATAATTCTATTAATAGAGTGCAAACTCATGCTGCAGCTGCTTTAGTTAATTTTTCTGAACATGCTAGTCAAGCAATTTTAGAACCATATTTGGACAGTTTATTGACCAATTTATTAAATTTGTTACAAAATGATAAATCATATGTCCAAGAACAAGCTTTGACTACAATCGCATTTATCGCAGAAACATCAGCAAAAAAATTCATCAAATATTATGATACTTTGATGCCATTGTTATTAAAAGTGTTAAAAACTCCAACAGATGATTCTTCGAGGGTACTAAAGGGTAAATGTATTGAATGTTCAACATTAATTACATTAGCTGTTGGTAAAGAAAAATTCTCAGAACATTCTCAAGAATTGATTAACTTATTAGTATCTTATCAAAATGAAGGGATCCAGGACGATGATCCTCTAAAATCCTATCTAGAGCATGGTTGGAGTAGAATCTGTAGAATTTTAAAGGAAGATTTCTTACCTTTATTGCCTATAGTTCTTCCATCTTTATTAGAAACAGCTAAGGCCACTCAAGATGTCAGTTTAATCGATGAAGAAGAAGCTGAAAATTTTATACAATATTCGGAATGGGAAGTTGTTCAAGTTCAAGGTAAACACATTGCTATTCACACATCAGTTCTAGATGATAAAGTTACTGCAATGGAATTAATTCAAGTTTATAGTACAATATTGAAGAATTTATTTGCTCCCTATGTAAAGGAAATATTGACTGAAATCGCTATTCCATCTATTGATTTTTACTTACATGATGGAGTCCGTGCAACAGGGGCCAATTTAATCCCTGTATTATTATCCTGTTTAATATCTGCTGTTGGTAACGAAAATGAAGAAGTTGTACAACTTTGGAACTTAGCTGCCAACAAATTAATTAACGGTATTTTGTCTGAGCCTATGCCAGAAATTACTCAAATTTATCATTCCGCATTAGTTGATGGTATTGCAATCATGGGTACCAATTGCTTAGATGATGCTCAACTATTAGAATATACTAAAGGCGTTTCCAGCAATTTATCAGGTGTATTTGAACGTTTGAAAGAGAGATATAACGAAGATGACGAATATAATGAAGGCGAAGATGATGATTATGATGAATTCACTGACGAAAGTTTATTAGACGATATCAATAAATCTTTGGCAGCTGTATTCAAGATGACACATGGTTCATTTTTGAATAATTTTCAGACATTGTGGCCATTGATTTCTTCTTATTTACAAGATAATGAACCATTTATTCAGATTTTTGCTTTGACTGCAATTGCTGATATGATTCAATATTGTGGAGATAATAGTGCTCCTTTCAAAGATGCTTTCATTTCTACGGTAACATCATTATTGCTTTCACAAGATCCATCATTACGCCAAGCGAGCTCATATGTAATTGGTATCTGTGCTCAATACTCTCCATCGGTTTATGGTGATGTTTGCATTCCTGCATTAGAAACATTGTTTCAAATCGCTTCTATTCCGGATGCCAAATCGGAAGAAAATGAAACTGCAACCGAAAACGCTAGTGCGTCCATTGCTAAAATATTAACTGCATACAGTGCTAACATTCCAAACATGGATACTTGCATTGAAAACTGGTTGAAGACTTTACCAACTCTTGCTGATCAAGAAGCTGCTGCATTTAATTATAGTTTTTTAAGCCAATTAATTACTTCTAACTCTCCAATAGTATCAGATCCATCAAAACTACCTAACATTGTCGACCTGGTTGTCCAAGCATTGCATAACAAATCCATAAATGATTCATCTGCTAACGAAGTCGTCAATACGATCAAGACTATTTTAGGTTCATTGCCACAAAATGAAGCCATGGCTATTTTTAATAAGTATCCAGCTGATGTTATGGAAACAATTCAAAGATATTTTTCGTAATATAGAAGATACGATGATATCTAAACAGCAAGCAAATATATATTAACATATATAATATCTCTGGATTAGAAAAGTATATAGTTTTTTTGTAATAAAATAAATTACTTAAATAAGAACATGCTAATGTTGATTGTTCTTCCACAAGCCATGAGACGCTGATAATTCTGAAATAAATAATAGAATGCCCATGATAATCTTTGAGGCATGAGATTGAGAGTCTTAACACTCTCTGATACATGAAAAGAAACGAAAACACACCGAAATCTTGTCTCAATTAGACAATTGAGATGACCTTACTATTATTTTGAAGTTGTGCTTGGTTCATCTTAGAATTTTTTTTTTATAGCTGTACCAAGAAAGAGACTTAGCATCCGAGCCTTTTATTAATTCAAGATATGTTATTTCGTAAGGATATCAGAGCTTTGGAAATATTTCTCTTTAAATACAAGGATCTAGCCAGTAATATTCTTTATAATATTTCAACACAAGCATCTGATGTTAACCAAGAGAACTGTGCCACGTAAGTTTCGGAACCCATGTTACAGATGTTCGTAATGCATTGCAAGGAGAAGAACCAATGTCAGATGAAAGATAAAAGTATTAAAATATACCAACGCTAACATTTAGACCACACCATCAAACAAAACTCAAGACCTTATCTCTGTTGATACACTAAAACTATTTTTTACTGGAATAGGTAAACTTTTCCACTAGAGTCGATCTGGTTCTTTAACTAGCAGCTACGCCTCATACAACCCTGCTGGCATCACTTTCGCTTTCGTGTTGAGCCTAAAAGGAATCGCTTAGGCTCGAAATCCGTGTGTGATGTTTTTTCGTATTCCTTCTAAGTTCTGCCCGCGGATTAGTGGCGCTTTAACGAGAGAGACAGAACGAAAGATTTTTAATGCGGTCGTGATTCTAAGGTATCATAGTTAACTCGAAGGTTGTTTTAACAATGTTTCATGATTGTTTATACTTTTACATTGAAGATGGGAAATGGATACGGAAATATTTGGCGATTACTTATTCTTGTCTACATCTTTGTTTTATGACATTCTTTTGTTCAAATTTAACTATTGCGGTTCCAACAGGTAGGTGCGATGAATTGCATTGCTTTAATGTGAATTGTTGTAGTGCTCGTCAAATTATTGTTGATCAAAGGTTAAAACATTTACTAAATCTAGTAAAAAAAAACAGATAAATCAATCCTTGCCAAGAAATAATACTCTGTTTTACAATCTTCAGTAATTGTGAGGAATTGTTCTGTGGATACGTCATTTAATATATATCAATATGATCCACTATCAACTTGAATTTCCATTTATGAGATCAAATCTTTTTTTCATAATTTATTTTATTATATAAACAGTTTAAAATACAACCTGATGAATATTTTATTAATTCTCTTTTGTAAACAATTCTAAAACATTTTATTATTACAATACTCTCCTCATAAATGCCACAAACAATCAAATAGTTTAAATATTTTAGCATGCGTCTGAGTTCGATTATAAAATCCGCTGTGTCAGTCACACTAGTTACCGCTGCGCCTGCTCAAAATGGTCATCATCATAAACATCACAAATTATCAACTGACAGCGTCACTGTTTCTGCCACTACTATAGTAGGTGCTGAAAAGAGAGAAGTTGATTTAGTTCAATACAATGAATTCGGATTAGAAGCCGGTGTAAGTTCCTCTTCTGTTGCTACAACTTTACAAACTGTCACGACCACTTCTTCTACAGCCATCCAATCTGTTCAAACATCATCTGTTACCACAACAACTAAGAACTCTTCCACTTCCTCCTCCTCTTCTTCCTCTTCTTCCTCCTCTTCCTCCTCTTCTTCTTTACCAGCTGGCGCTAAAGGTGTCACCTACTCCCCATATGCCAGCGATGGTACATGTAAAAGTCAATCGCATGTAGCTTCTGAATTAGCTGCATTGAGTGACTTCCCAATTATAAGATTGTATGGTGTCGATTGTAACCAAGTCGAATATGCCTTACAAGCTAAAGCATCTAATCAAAAATTATTTTTAGGTATTTATTATATGGACCAAATCGAAGCTAGCGTTGAAACTATTGCGAATGCCATTTCTTCTTACGGTTCCTGGGATGACATACACACAGTTTCTATCGGTAATGAATTAGTCAATGGTGGCGAAGCTACTGTTGCTCAAGTCGCTTCCTACGTGGCGACTGGTAGAACAGCATTGACTGCTGCTGGTTACACTGGTTCTGTTGTATCTGTTGATACCTTTATTGCTGTTATCAATAACCCAACCTTATGTGACTATTCTGACTACATCGCTGTCAATGCCCATGCTTATTTCGATTATAATACAGCCGCTGCTGATGCTGGTCCATGGGTCTTGGAACAAATCCAGAAGGTCTGGACTGCATGTGGAAGCTCAAAGGACGTTTTTGTTGTGGAGTCTGGCTGGCCATCACAAGGTGACACTTATGGTGCCGCCATTCCTTCAAAAGCTAACCAAAAAGCTGCTATTGCTTCCATCAAAGAATCCTGTGGGTCTGATGTAATTTTATTCACTGCATATAATGACTTATGGAAGTCTGATGGTGATTATGGAGTTGAAAAATACTGGGGTATATTTTCTGATAATTAAATAAACATTGAACGAACTTAAAATAAATTTATAGATACCAATTAATTAACAATAACAAACAGTTACTGATGTAATAATATATTCATATTATACTTTATATATGAGAATTTTATTAGATTTTCTTTAAATTATAAATCTATGAAATGAAGAGTGTTTTAACACTTTTTTCTTCAAAAGCAATACTTATCGATAACATCAACAGGAGCTTATTTAATGGTCATAGGCCTATCTTGAGATGATTGAGATTTTAATCTATCTGGATGATCCATATAGATTATATCTAAGTGACCCATAATGTTATACAAAATTACTTTCTGTTCTTCTTCTTTCGTCAAATCTTGTAGTGATTTTAATACTTTTCCTGTGTAAGTGCGCACAAGTAAATTTAATTTAATTTTATTAAATTCTTTCTCACCCAAACCAAATTTCTTGTGTAACCTGGCTTTTGCATCAGATAAATTTTCATTAGGCCTTAAATCAAATAAAAATGAGATACCATGTCTATTTTCAATCCCTTTAAAACATTGCATTACTACAACCAGATGATCATTTTGTATTTTATTTTCCTTTGATTGCTGGTCATCATCTGTGTTAATAACCATTGCATCAGATTCATCGACTTTTTCCATATTATCTAAATGATGGAGAAGTTTTACTTCCTCAGGCAAAATTCTTGCAAATAGCAAAGTATTTCTCCCAATGTCATCAAAAGAGTTATCATCAAATAAAACGTTTGCAAATTTAAAATTATTATTAGTCCAGAATAAAATATTTTCTTTATCGGAATCTGAAAAGCCAAGTTTCGATTGAATCTTGTCTTTTAGTTCTTCAACTTTGAAATTATTTGGAATTTTAAAGTCATAAACTTGAAAATGAATATAAGTATCACTCAACCAGTAAAGTCTAATCGACTTTAAGCTCTCCAAACTTTTTAATGGCATAGATAATACCTCATACTCAAACGCAGGAATTAAAGAACAATTGTAATCCCTTATCAAATAATCCTTTAAAATACAGTTAGATTTTAGGTTATATTTCTCATTAGGGTAAATAGCAAATAATTTCAAGTATTCTGGCTCAACATCTATACGTTGTGATACAACATTCGCGAGATCATCATAACTAATATTTACAGGGACCCAAACTTCAAATTCCTTTGGAACAAATGTATTAACAACATATTCTTCTGTTGAAGATTTTGCCTTTGTGAACACTAGCTTAACCCTGTAACGTAAATAGTTATAAAATTGTGCCGTATTTTCATACACTGGAAAGCTACCAGATTTTATGATCGAAGTATCCTGGAATGTTAGTATGTCACCACTAATCAATTCAGCATCGTATATCCCATCAGTCAATTTAGTAGTTTGCACGCAATTTGGACTGATTTCTTCCAAAAATTGGATATCATCAGTTTTAAAACCAGACACATCTGCTATTGTTTCCGCAATATCTTTTACTTTAGAGTTCTTTGAAATTACTATATGTCCATAACCTAGTAGTGATTGAGAAGATGCGGAGAATTTTTTAACAAAAATTAATGAATTGGTTTTCATGTCATTAAGCGTTGGTCTAATGTCATCTGTAACAAGTCTATAAATATTTTGTCTTAGATTGTCAATGAGATCTGCAGTTATTTCAACAGATTGCATAATGCCTTTATTTTTTAACATTGACAAGAAGCCCATTTCTAAATAGGGTTCTTCAATAAAAATATCCATGAGAGGAAACATTTCATCTTCCTTATAACCAGTAGCTTCTTCAAGAGACATGGAATCTAAATGAGAGTCCATTGGATTAACTAGACGCAACGTACCCCCTTTACGGTAATCCATTTTCCAGTATCTGACATTTTTACCATGTGGAATTCCAGCTACTTCATTGATTTGTTTATATAAATCCTTTAAGTATAATTTTCTTGATACTTTAATTGTTAATGGCTTTGAGTCATTGGAATATAACTCTTCTTCATATAATTCAGAATCTGGATTAGGAGAAATATCAAAACCCTGATAAGCTAAGAAATTCTTAATTGTGTGAATATTAAATTTAACATATAAATGTGCTTCCCTGAGCTCCTTCTCTTTCAACTCTATTTGCTCATTCTCTTCCTTTATACTTTTTACAATATGTTTTGGCACGTCTTCTTCATCAACAGATTGTAGAATATCGACTTCCTCATCTTCCTTTACGTAAACCAACATGTATGCACTTGTATGTCTAGTAATCAAATAATTTTGATATTCTTCTTTGGTCATTTTGCGTAATTCCGAATCTGGCAGCCTGTCCAATCCAAAATTTTCATCAAAAACTTGTTTTTTGTCAACTTTCCAAACTCTTTCATCATCAAATCTATACCATTGATCTCCTAAATCAGGCTTAATCATTGTATAATAGTGACCTGTGGAAATATCACCAGTGTGAACAAGTACACAATGTAGTTTATATATATGCGAGACCTTTTTATCTTCCTTACTTAAAACATCCTTATCAAGATAAGGTGCCAAATCTATGCTGTCAGGATATTCGTATCTGTCATTGATTTTTATTAATTGATCAAAATTGAAATCGTACTCAAACCTTTTTAATTGTAAATGTAAAACTTTAGGAAACGATTCAAATACCACACCTTTGTATGCATCTTGTAAACCAAAATCTGGTGCTGCATATTGATTTTCACCATCCATAAGTTCAACTTCAATATAATTTTCGAAAGATTGTTTTAGATTCTTTAGATCTTTAACATTTAATTGAATATCCCAAAATTCTTCAACTCTAGAGGATTCATAATCCACATTTTTACATTTTATATAGCTCTTCATTTTCCCAACAAATACTTCATTTAATTTACCTTCAACTTTAGTTCCTTTCATTCTTGTTTCCAATCTATCCATTAAAATACGGTTCAACTCTTGAACATCATGTTGAGTGAATGCATCTGCTGTATCCCAGCCAAATGACTTAGTTAATTCTAAAGTATCTAAAGGCAGTTTTGAAACTTGTAATTGATAAAATGCTCTTTGTAGCGCTAATGGAACACTGTCATTAGGTTTCTCTTCATTGGTAGGAATTTCGTATACTAATTTTCTAAAATATTTAGTGAAAAAATAAGATTGCAAAAGTGAATTCAAATAACATGTGGCACCTTGGTTTTTAAAACCCACGTAACCAGTCACCTTTTTGGAATCATAATTTATAAAATTATGCCATAAAACACCATTCTTATCTTCTAAGATACGAATATAGACCGTAATATTCAATTCCCCATTTTCTGTTACAAATCCCGACAATTTCCCTTTCATTTGATTTTTGAGACTATACAAATCGATTAAATTTGAGAACCCCCAGTCTGCATCATAACTATCGAATCTGTGATGAGATCTATTTATGACATAAATTTCATTATCTGCGCCAGGCTTCGAAAGCACCACTGCAAATTGTGCACAACAGTACCAATCTGGATTTTTTGGTTCCAATTTACCTTCTACTTCGCTCATAACTCTTTCAGGATTCGGTTCTAAGTACAATGCCAAACTTTTGTTTCTATTCCCTTGAGGGAATAACAGCACATCCCAATCGAAGTCACCGACTCTGAATTGGGGGGATATATATTTATCATTTTTCAGAACATTCCAATCATCGATATGCCAGGTAAACGAGCCTTCTGTAATTGTTTTAATCGCATCTTCATTACCTGTATCTAGATCAACTAGCACTTCATTAATTGATTTCGTAAATGCTGGAGTCTCCAAAATTCTACCTGGCTGTAAGGAATCATTAACATCTGCTCCCTCAGATGTCTCCTTACCCCCTTCTGTATTGATTATCTCATCATTAGTTCTATTGTCACCAACAATTTTCTGGTCGATCTCAATCTGATCTGAATTAACTATAGGAGAATCTTCAGACATCACAATGGCGTAATTATGCAACTGTTAGTAATTTGTTATTCTCTTAAAACGAGTTCAATCTTATTGTTGATCGACAAAAACAACAACAACAACAACAACAAATAATATGTATCAATAAGGTTCTTGTGTACAAATTAAAGAATAACAATTACAAAAAAGAATCGATTCATTATAATCAATCTAAAATCGTTATATATATATAACTTACCATCTTAATTATTTATATTATTAAAGGGTTTCATTTAAATATAATTTTGGAAAACCACCCCGTAATATCACCGACAACGAAATATCCCGCATTTATTTTAAATTTGCCAAATGAAATGAGCTCTTTGAGATCGAATCAATACAGTCTCAAGGGAGCAAATAAGCATCGAAAGGAAGTCTAAAATAGATGATAGGTTTATGAGCACATGTTTACCCAGAACCTAGATGAGATAGATAGGTTTGTTTGAACTATTATGAGAGAACATTTAAATAAAGATACAGCAAATAAATTTGACCTTCATTTTTTCATCATAGATTATTAAGAAGTCGATCTTTTAACTAAGTGGACAAAATACATATATCGGTACATTACTCACAACATAGGGTTAGTGGTCAAAATGCTAACTGGTAAAGTGGTGACAACATTTCCAATGGCAGTTGCAGCAAGGACAGCCCTGGCTCCTTCACTTTGGCGTTCATCAACTCTTTTCAGAGTTAACTATCGAATACACAAGAGGTACATTTCCAGTGAGATTCAAGAAAAAGATCAACAAGCAGGTGAATCTAATACTGCAACTGATACAGGTATTATACATAAAACAGAAGAGGAAACCTTGGTTTATTTCGACAACGTATACCCTAGGGCGACATCACTTTGGAACCCAGCACAATGGTATAATTTGTTACTTTCAAATCAATCAAGGGAAGCAGTCAGAAATAAGATTATTCATTATGCTTCACCAGAATCGAATCCTATTCATGGTTTGAAATTAATATCCACTATTCCAATTAAAAGAGATGGTGGAGTCTTTGCTACATTTTTAGTTCCAAAAAATTATACAAAAGCGGAAGTTAATTCATTGATACAACAAAATACTTTGGAAGAATCTTCAAAATCAATTCTATCCTTTCTTACTTCGGCATCTGCTTTCCCTGTGAAAGGTTTTCCATGGATCGAAGATTTAAGAAGGCTACCTGCCAAACAAATAAAAGTTCTATTTCAAGGTCCTCCACTGACGGAGGAAGAAATATACTCTTTATTTAGACGTTATGGTAACATAATAGATATCGTCCCAACATCTGCAACATCAAAAGTCGCTACTGTGAGTTATAGAGATTTAAATGGTGCAATTTGTGCAAAGAATTGTGTTTCCGGTATAGAAATTAATAATACCGTCTTACATATTCAATATGTGCAACCAATAAACAACCAATCAATTACGAACTTTTTTGTTAACCATACAAGATTGGCTATTCCGTTAATGCTGGCCCTTCTGTCTATTGCAGCTGTGCTAATTTTTGACCCAATCAGAGAATTTTCCATAGAACAAAGAATTACCCACATGTATTCATTATCATGGGATAATTATTGGTTGCAGAAAATTGTAAGCTTTACGAACTCAACTGTCAACCAATTTAAGAACTATTGGAATAATAATGAGCATGCTTATGCAGAAAAACATTTATGGGAAGAAAGAGTAGAGAAAGTTGACGACTTAAAATTGTGGTTAGAAGAGAATAACAATACTTTTGTAGTTGTTAGAGGCCCTAGGGGTTCCGGTAAGAATGAATTAATTATGCAACACACTTTACAAGGTCGTCCAAATGTATTATACTTAGACTGTGACAAATTAGTGAAGTCAAGAACTGATGCACAATTTTTAAGAAATGCATCACAGCAACTGGGCTACTTCCCTGTTTTTCCATGGATCAATTCAGTTACGAGTGTTGTAGATTTAATGGTTCAAGGTTTAACAGGGCAAAAAAGTGGATTATCTGAATCTAAAGAAGCAACTTTTAGAACTATGTTAACAACTGCTGTCACATCTGTTAGAAGAATTGCTTTGAAAGGATATAGCCCTGTAGTCAAAAGTGGTGGCGAAGATAAAAATATTAAGGAAGAAGACTATTTACAGCAACATCCTGAAGCTAAACCTGTCATTGTAATCGATAGATATGAGGGTAATTCCGAAATCAATGGATTTATTTATAAAGAACTTTCTGATTGGGCTTCATTATTAGTCCAATCAAATATCGCCCATGTAATCTTTTTAACTGAAAATGTGGGTTCTAACCAACAGTTATCTGAATCGTTACCTAATCAAGTATTCAAGACTTTAGTATTATCTGATGCCTCTAAGGAAAACTCTAAAAAGTATGTCATGTCACAATTATTGATGGATAGTAAGCAGGATAAAAACAGTACTGTGCATTCTGAAGTTGAAACTTTTATTCAAACAAATGAAAAAGAAATTGATAATGTTATTGATCCTTTAGGTGGTAGAATGTTGGATTTACAAGCATTTGTAAGAAGAGTAAAATCTGGTGAACTTCCAAATGAAGCTTTGGATAAGATGATTGAGCAAGCTTCCGAACAAATAACTCAAATATTTTTAAGTGACAAAATTGAACCTTTGAAGAGTGCACAGGCTTGGGAACTTATTGATCAATTAAGTCAAAAACCAGTGGTCAAATTTGAGGATCTTGTATTTAAACCATTATTTAAAGCAGCACCTGAAATCGGTGTAATTGAGTTAGAAAACAGCGGACTGGTAGCTGTAACAAGGGATAGAGGTGTCCTAAAAGAAATTCGTCCAGCAAAGCCTTTGTTTAGAGCGGCCTTCTTTTATTTAGTAAATGATCCAGAGTTATCGACAATTTTAAAGACTCGTTACTTATTAAAGGTTGTAGCATTTGAAACCGGAAGAATAAAGAAATGGGAAGAAGAGCTACGTCCATTAGGCAAGTCAGGAGATTATAAACTATTTAGGAAAAGATTAGATTATCTTTCTGGAAAAATTGATGCAAGTAATATGGTAATAGTTAATTGTGAAGCACAAATTGCTTCCATGGCCTCGGCAAATAAGAAATAAACAATATCATTGGTTACACTTTGGTAGTCGTATAAACTACATTTATTTACATATTAATATTCTCCTTGATATTATCATTAGGCACCTTCATTATATATTCCTTAACTCCAATTCTACTATTTA
This sequence comes from Tetrapisispora nanseiensis, assembly GCA_030568035.1. NCBI lineage: Eukaryota > Fungi > Ascomycota > Saccharomycetes > Saccharomycetales > Saccharomycetaceae > Tetrapisispora > Tetrapisispora nanseiensis. The sequence goes on along the minus strand of JAJLTH010000009.1, from coordinate 187,593 downwards.
TTAGTGATAGGCAAAACAATTTTTTCACCCTATGCTTCCTCTAAGGCCCCTCATTTTTTGTTGGTATATCTACAGTTTGTATAGAATGTATGATTTATATAAACACAATCTCTTTAATAATTAGACAATTAAGAAAACTCAATTAATTAAGAGGGTTAAACAACCTTTAAATATTCTAAACATTCTTATCCAAGGATCGATTCTTATTAAAAACGATTCATGAATCATCTTAGTAATCTCATTCATAGTGCACCGAATAATGTGCCATCGAAAGTTCTTGCGTTGTTGAAAATAAAGGCTCACTATAATGAAAGCCTAAATTGAAGAATAATAACTATGTTTCAGAAAGAAAACAGTAAAATTTTAGATTGCTTTTTCACACATTAGCTCTTTTACTATTTAGTAAAAGTTTCTCAAGTAAATAATTTATATTACTTGTCCAGGAAGTGAAAGATACAGTTTTTTGACAGTCCATCGAGAACTAATTTTTAGTCAGAACTTTGGTAAATTGACTATATTTAACGATGATCTTGCTGAATAGTATACAACGAAGTAGATTGTTACTGAGGTCAAACATTATCAAAAGTAGACCCTTCGATTGTGCCAGGAAACAGGTATCCATACAATGGCCAGTAAACAGTCGTTCAATTTTCATACAGCCAATATTGTTACAAAATGTGAAAAAAGATATTGATGCTAAGAAGATATCGGACCTTGACATAAAGACAACAGTAACTAATTCAATTAACAAACCAATCGAGAATATTACATTAAATAAGAACACTATTATAACAAATGCTTCCCCACAAGAGAAATCTAAAACCCCATCAATATCCGAATTAAAAATAATGAAGGAATTATTTAAATACTTATGGCCAAAAGGTGATAACAAAGTAAAATTTAGAGTTATTGTAGCCATTTCGTTGCTGATTGGTGCGAAACTGTTGAATGTCCAGGTTCCATTCTTTTTCAAAGAAACAATAGACTCAATGAACGTCGATTGGTCAGACAGTACGGTTGCTTTACCAGCTGCTATTGCTCTAACTGTTTTATCATATGGTGCAGCAAGGTTTGGCGCAGTATTGTTTGGAGAGTTAAGAAATGCTGTCTTTGCTAGAGTTGCTCAAAATACTATTAGAACCATATCTCTACAAACATTTGACCATTTAATGAAGCTGGATCTTGGATGGCATCTAAGTCGACAGACTGGTGGTCTAACAAGAGCAATGGACAGAGGTACGAAGGGTATCTCGTATGTTTTAACCGCTATGATATTTCATATCATACCCATCACTTTTGAAATCTCCGTTGTTTGTGGTATCCTAACTTACCAATTTGGAGCTTCATTTGCAGGTATAACTTTTACAACCATGTTATTGTATGCAATTTTCACATTGAGAACAACTGCATGGAGAACACAGTTTAGAAGACAGGCTAATAAAGCAGACAACAAAGGTGCTAGTATTGCATTAGATTCGTTAATTAATTTTGAAGCTGTTAAATATTTTAATAACGAAAAACACCTTGCTTCGAAATATAATTCTTCATTAATTAACTATAGAGATGCACAAATAAAGGTTGCACAATCGTTAGCATTTTTGAATTCTGGTCAGAATTTAATATTCACATCTGCATTGACCGCAATGATGTACATGGGATGTACTGGTGTTTTAGGAGGCCATCTTTCAGTTGGTGATTTAGTTTTGATCAATCAATTAGTTTTTCAATTATCCGTGCCATTAAATTTCTTAGGCAGTGTCTACAGAGATTTAAAGCAAGCTTTGATAGATATGGAGTCTCTTTTTAAATTGAGGAAAAATGAAGTGAAGATTTTAAATAAAAGGAATCCAATTATGTTGCAAGCACAAGATGGCCCTTTCGATGTTGAATTTAAAAATGTAACTTTTGGGTATGATCCAAATAGATTGATTTTGAAAAATGCATCTTTTAAAATTGTTGCTGGACAAAAAACTGCTGTAGTTGGTCCATCTGGTAGTGGTAAGTCTACTATTTTAAAATTAGTCTTCAGATTTTATGATCCACAAGAGGGTCAGATATTAGTAAATGGGATCGACGTAAGAGATTACGACCTAGATTCTTTGAGAAAAGCGATTGGTGTCGTACCACAAGATACACCACTGTTCAATGATACAATATGGGAGAATGTCAAGTTTGGAGATATCGAAGCGAGTGACGAAGCTGTATTAAAAGCTGTCGAGAAAGCTCAACTGGGCTCATTAATTGAAAAACTTCCCAAGAAATTTGAAACTATAGTAGGAGAAAGAGGTTTGATGATTAGTGGTGGTGAAAAACAGAGATTGGCCATAGCTCGTGTATTATTAAAAAATGCCCCAATAATGTTTTTTGACGAAGCTACAAGTGCTTTAGATACACACACTGAACAAGCCTTACTGAAGACAATAAAGAATAATTTCGACGAAGGGTCTAGAACAAGCGTGTATATTGCACACAGATTAAGGACTGTTGTCGATTCGGATAAGATAATTGTTTTAAAAGATGGTTCTGTGAATGAAGAAGGCACACACTTAGAATTATTATCTAAAGAAAATTCTCTATACAAAGAACTATGGAACATACAAGAAAACTTAGACATGATAAACAGTGAACTAGAAACGAAAGAGAAAGCTTAATAGACTTTATCGAAGCATATAATAATACCCTTATATAATATATATCCTTTAAACAAACTTATCTGTACATAACCCAACACACTTCAGAATTTATTTCCAATGTGAACTGCTATCAAATTGAAGGGTGAGGGAACCAATGCCACATATATTTTTTATTGTAACTACCAGAATGTATTGGAACCTTTAAATGGTAACTTTAACTCAATTTTTTAGTTTAATATACAAACCATTGAAACTCCAAACCCAGATATTAATGACGGTCTTGTGGTCTGTCACTTCACATGAGACGGGCGCTACCGAACCAAAGCAGCTTTTTCTGTGTTGATGTAATTTTTGTACTTTCTTCAAATAAAAAATGACAAGTGAAGAGTTCAGATGAGATGAGATGAGATGATGTGATCTAATGATTCTGTAGGAATAAGTAGTAGTTAGTTTACATTACTTTACACTAACATAATACCAAGCTGTATTGTCAACGTAATTGCATTTTCATTTTATTGGACATCGTTCAAAACATACGTGGATAGTTGTTAGTTTTGATAGAAGAAAAGCAGAAAAGTTTTTTTTGCCAAAACTTGAGATCATTGATTCTATCTAAAACCGTATAGAAACTAGATTTGATTCAATTCACCAAAAATTTGTGGCGTGCACATTATTTAAGATTGATTGTATATATTATTCACAGTCAACGTGCTGTAGATTATACCTTTTAATAAGATCCTAATTGCTTTGAAAATTTTTTTTGGAATAGCTAATATTTAAAGTTTGCTAAAGATATAAACCAACTGCTAACATAAATAATATTGACAAAAACTCACTTTTAATATTATGACTGCAGCAATAGAACCAAGCCAAGTGAATGTGGTTGAGAATAGTGATACTCCAAGCAACTCCGTTGTATCATTAAATAATACAGTTTCTGATACCGAAAGTGATTCGTTAAGAAAGAAAAGAAGATTAAGCACATCTATCTCTGTACAACCAACTAGTGAAGTGGATGTGCAATCTGAAGATGACAACAGTAGCAATAAAAAGAAAAAACAAAGATATAGCAAATCTGTTACTTTCAATCTTTCTGAAAAATCATTGGAAAAAAGTATTTCAATTAAAGATTTAAGAGATCTAACTTTATTTCTTATGAATTCGACAAATAATGCACCAAAATGGATTGATATCGAAAATAGATCGTCAATTCAGAAAGTAGTGACTTTATTTGTGCCAGGTTTAGAACAAGTTGATTACAAGTTACCTGGTAACGGTTTATTCAATGAAAACTTGGATGCTCTGAAAAATTCTCAACCAATTTTTTTGGAAAAAATCAATGAAAGCAATAACGATATCATACTGAACTTTCCAGTGACAGCACCTGGTTCCCGAACTTCACTATTCTCTGCATACAATTCTTTTGTAAACGTTGGTTTGACCAAGAAGGAGAAGGAAGATAAGAAAAAAGAACTAATTAAGAAAAAAATTACTATACACGATCTTTTACTTGATATAAACGATCTGATAAGATGTGACTATCCAATACATTTAGAAACAGATGGTATAAGTGATCATTTGAAAACTGTTTTGATAAATTTGTATAAAGAAAAAGACCCTAATAATGAATGGGTTTCAACCATTCAAAAGCCAAATGAAGACTCACACATATATGCGTTGGATTGTGAAATGTGCATGTCCGAAAATGGATTAGTTTTGACTAGAATTAGTATTGTCAATTTTGATGGCGATGTTGTTTATAATAAATTTGTTAAACCGGATGTTCCTATTATTGACTATTTAACTAAATATAGTGGTATTACAGAAGAAAAGTTGAGCAATGTAACAACTACATTGCGTGATGTTCAAAATGATATTTTAAAACTTATCAATAAACAAGATATTCTAATCGGTCATTCATTACAAAGTGATTTCAATGTATTGAAATTAAGACATCCAAACGTTGTCGATACTTCGGTTTGTTTTGATCATAAGGCTGGTCCCCCTTTCAGACCTTCGTTAAAATTTTTGATGTCAGAATATATTGGCAAAGAAATACAGAATGATGATGACAAAGGTCATGACTCAATTGAGGATTCAAAAGCATGTCTAGAATTAATTAAATTAAAATTAGTTAATGGTTTGATTTTTGGTATTGCCGTAAACACAGAGAACTTATTTTTAAGATTGGCTAAAATTGGTGTACGATCATTATGCTTAAATGATTCATCGCCCAACAACAGCCTACAGAATTCAGAAAATCTAGCAAAAACATTAGGTTGTAATAATGACAAAGACATTTTTAAAAATATTTGCCAAAATATTAATGATTATCAATTGATTGTGGGTAGATTAAGGGACTTAGAATTTTCTCGTAATTTTGCACAACCATCTATAGTCAAAAAAGTGAATATATTGAGTGCAGAAGAATCTATAAAAGGTATCCGAGAGGGGATTCAGGAAATTTATGAGTCATCTCCTGGTGGTACAGCTATCTTCATTTTATCTGGGAGTGGTGACACTAGGGAATGGAGTTCTTTAATGAAAGAGTTAAATTCATTAACCAAGGAAGAAAGGTTAACCGAAAGACAGAATAGAGACCAAGATATACAATCCGCTGTTGCAAAAGCAAGAGATGGTGTAGCATCCTTGCTATACAAGCAACATTCTAAATAAGTTCAAGTATTTCCATACAATAAATGAGAGTGTCATTCAGTCTCACAAGTATATATTTATATATAAACGTATTGACCAATTCGTTCTAAAATATAGTGAAAATAATGCTAATCAATTAATTTTCAATATAAACCTTAGCCACAGAGAATATAATGTTTAGGATCCTTATTTACTAATGTTATATTCAATGACAGCTTACATTTCAATACATTACTCTCTTACTTGTAAACAAGGTTTTTTTATATAGAAGACCGTAACTCTTGTATACTGCATTGATTGAAGAGATGCCCGAGTTACCCGTCCGAAATTCAAACAGGCGAGTTTAAATAATTTCGATACCTCATTTTTGAAGAAGGTTCAACAATGTCAATAGATACACTGTGTTGGAAATGTAAACTGTATATTAGTAAGCTATTTTTATTTACTAGTCGTTTGATTATATAAAGATGCCAACAACATATCCGAACTGTGCCTTTAACCGTTAGAGGGTTGCTAGTTTTGTAAAGGAAAGGATCGAATCAATCTTAAATTCTAGAGAAAATTCGCAAAGCTATTGTTTTATGAAACTTTAGTCCAATCTCGAATATGTCTTCAAGCAATTTGACTGGGAATAAGCCTACTACCTCAAATGATTTATCAAATGAGGATAATGCATATGCTGCAATATTTGAAGGTGATTTTGGTTCTTTGGATATTGGTAACTATATAGGTGCAGATACTAAGGAAAGTGGAACAGAGCATTTGCCTGACGCTATAGATTTTGAAGATGAAGATGAATTGGCTGAAGAAGAATACATAGATGAATCATTCCATAATGAACAACCAATTGATATACATAACAATGGCTCGATGAATGAATTACAGGGAGGAAAACAAGTCAATATTGATTTTTCAACAACTGATAATGCAATAGACATGGGTGAAGCATACTTCGATGGTCCAGGTAATGAAGAATATTATAATGTTATGTCACAGGATACTAATACGATTTTGGAAAGAAATATTTCTGTAGATGAGTATCAAGGTGGAAATAATGCGTTGTTCATGGAAGATAATAAAAACACAGACTATATGGATCATAACCAACAATACATACCTGTCTTTGAAGATGAAAATAAAAGAAATATTGACGAACAAGCCGAAAATCAAGAGGTTGGAATGACAGCAAAAGAAGAAAAACAATTATTGAAAAGCTATTTCCCTGACTTCAAAAAGGGTAAAAATTTGAAATGGAATAAATTAATATATAGAAAAGTCGGCAAGTATAATTGGCATAGGGAAACTTTATCAAGTAATAGAAAATTAAAACCACTGATACCTTTAGAATTAAAAATTCAAGTCCAACCAGATCAGAGAAGAGCATTTAGAAATTTCTCAGATAATTTGCATTCACAACTTAATCCAACATATTCTCAAAATAATAATTTACATAAAGGAAGGAATAAGGGAATCATCAAAGCATCCATTCAAGAATTATTGATACCGGAGAAAATTGATGACAAAATTAATACAAAAGACTACACAATCTCTGAAGAGTTATTGATTGCTACAGAGGAGTGGGACCAAGAAAGGTTTATTAATGGAAATGAACCTTCAGATGTAAAAGAACATCCATCTAAAACTTTCCTCCAAGTAAAGCAAAATGGTTGGGAATGGAATGAAGAAGAATTGATAAATGCCGTGCTACCAATGTCAAAGGTTGCAGAATTGGATATGAATGATGAAGAATTATTATTAATAGAATACAATGACAAAGATAATCAAAAACGCAGCACACTAATACCTTTATCTGATAAAAGTTTGTTAGAAAAATACAATATATCCAATGATGAACAATATTCTATTTTAAAGAAAAAACATCAAACTAGAATTCGTGCCACCATATCAAATCTAAATATTGAACATTCATTACCTGCAATTAAATTGCAAACACCTTACTATAAGGTCACTCTACCAAAGAATGAATTACGTCATTTCCATAAATCTAATTTTGGATCCAAGATCCGCCCTGGTACGAATATTGTGTTTAGCAAATTAAAAAATAGAAAAAGAAAGAGAGATAAAGGTAAAGATATTAAAGAATCCTTTGCTGTTTCACAAGATTTAACAGTAGGTGATTCTGCACCTGTATATTTGATGGAATATTCAGAAGAGACACCTTTAGCGTTATCTAAATTTGGTATGGCAAGCAAACTGATCAATTATTATAGAAAGACAGATGAACATGATACAACTCGTCCCAAATTACCAGTCGGTGAAACTCACGTGTTGGGTGTTCAAGATAAATCTCCATTTTGGAATTTTGGTTTCGTTGAAGCTGGTAACATTGTTCCAACATTATATAATAATATGATCAGAGCACCTGTTTTCAAACATGATGTATCTAGTACCGACTTTTTGCTGATTAAAAGTTCAGGTTGTGGTGCGGGCAATAGATTCTTTTTAAGAAACATTAATCATTTATTTACTGTAGGACAGACTTTCCCTGTTAATGAAATTCCAGGCCCAAACTCAAGAAAGGTTACATCAATGAGAATGACAAGAATGAAAATGATCGTTTATCGTATTTTGAACAAAACTCCAAAAAGAGCTATCTCACTAGATCCTATTGCTCAACATTTTCCCGATCAAGATTATGGACAAAACAGACAAAAAGTTAAGGAATTCATGAAGTATCAAAGAGAAGGTACAGAAAAAGGTTTATGGAAATTAAAAGAAGGCGAACCAATGCTTGATAATATAAATGCCAGAAAGTTAATTACACCAGAACAAGTTGCTGAGGTTGAATCTCTAAACCAAGGTATTGCATTTAAAGAAGATAATGAATTATTTAACGTCGATGATAAATTAGTTAGACTTGAAGAAAATCTATTAAGTTGGAATGTGAGTAAAAATTTTGTTAATGCCACACATATGAGAGCGATGGTTGAAATAAATGGAGCCGGTGATCCTACTGGTCGTAATGAAGGTTTCTCATTTTTAAAGACATCTATGAAAGGTGGGTTTTTAAAGAACAGGACTAATAATGATGCAAATAATGCATCATCTACATCTTTATCGAGTGGTCATACTTACAATGTTGCGCAACAACAAAAAATATATACCGAAGAAATTAAAAAGAGGTGGTATATAGCTGCAAAAAGTTTAAGCGTAAGTAATCCTTTTGAAGAAATGAGCGACCCTGAAGAAATTAATAATACGAATAAGAATATTCTTACATCAAGAGACGATAAAAAAATCTTGAGAATTACCAGGAAAGAAAGAGATGAAAATGGTATAATTCAAAGAAAAACCATTATCATCAAGGATCCGAGAATCATTAAAGGTTATTTACATGAGAAAGAATTAAGAAGTCAAACAAAGATAGATGTTAATTCTATTTTGAAGGAAGAAATTGATGTAAACAATATTGAAGGTATTGAATTACAGAAGAAATTACTTCAAAATGAACTAGCAAATTTAGAAAAATCGCAACATAGGCGTCGTATTCTGAAACAAAAAAGCATCGAGAATAAAGCAAATGGGGCAGAAGGTGGTCCAAAGGGAAGAAACAGAAGACGTAGATGTACCACCTGTGGTCAATTAGGCCATATCAGAACAAATAAATCTTGTCCTATGTATAATGGGATTGACGCCATAATACCTCCTGCACAACCACCAAATCAATCTCCACCATAGCATAGCAATTTAATTACCAGACTATAAATAAAATTGTATAAATGTCGATTTTTAGAGTACTAACTTTACTAGTGTTTAAAGTAAATGTGGATTCATAGAATAATATTTGTAATTGCATTTTTAATTATGCTGATAGAATTGATATATAACATTGAATCAAAAATAAATATTGATTAGAGTAATAGTTATCTGATAATTGAAACCACATTATACAATATATGCCAAGATAGACGGTTCTACATTTTTTGATTTAATTGGCTTTAAAGGGAAATAATATATTTTCACTCTATTTCAGTCAATGAAAAATAATTCATTGACTGACAACCAAGCTCCGGCATAAAATTTCATCTCATCGCAAAATAAAAATTTTAAACTGTATACATAAAGTTTATCATGTCTTTAAGCAAATACTTAATATTTTTTTTTACATTACTATTTAACTGATAATGTACAAAACCAACTTATTCAAATACTAAACAGTGATTAAGAACGAATAAACTCGATTAATATATATATCACTGAAGTTACAAAGTGAAAGGATGGTAAGAAACCAAAAAAGAAGAAATCATGCAGGCTCATCTCTGGAAATGGCTCAATTTATTGATGCCGGTGTGAATAAAATAAAAAAGAGAATAAGAGACATCGAAAGACTTTTAATGAAGAAATCTGATATACTACCGGACACTGTTATAGTTGAGAAAGAAAGAACATTGGAGGCATTGAAATTAGAATTAGAGAATTCTCTTCTACAACAAAAAATAAAGAAAAATGCTAAGAAGTATCATATGATCAGATTTTTCGAAAGAAAAAAAGCTATGAGAAAATATAAGAAGTGTGAAAAAGCTTTATCTGATGATCCAACTGACAAGAAGAAACAAAAGAAGCTTTTAGAATCTAAGATCGATCTATGTTACGTCGTCAATTTCCCAAAATCTGAAAAATATATTGCCTTATATCCAAATCAAGATAATGATGATGAATTTTCTAAGGAAAATATCGATATAAAGAAGAAATCAATTTACGATTTAATAACAAAACAATTCAATGATAACACCTTACCTGTATCATTTAAAAATATCATGGAAGGCAAGAAATTGGATAAGAGAGATAATGGTATTAGACTTGATGATAATGATTCAGAATTGGAACCTCATATTGCTAGCAAATCTACACACAAAAACAAATCAAAGAGCAAACAACGTGGCTATGAAGATGAACATGAAGATGTGGAAGAAGAAGATGATTTCTTTGAATAGATTTAAATTATATTTTAAAATGCATTATATATATATATATATATTTACTAAATTATACAAAAAAAAGAAATACGAAAATTTTGAGTGGATGAAAATGTTTTCAATTAAATCTTATTATACCAATGCAACTTTTATTTGCTTCTTTGAGTCTTCTTATAACTTTTTAAAATGTTAATAATCAATAGTTGTAATTTTGGTATCAAATGTATTGAACTTGTGAGAGGCGCTTAATCAAAAATAACCTCTTAATGTTACAGGTACATTTCCATAATGCTACTTGTGTAATTTTCATTAATATTTACGTACATATACGTGAACATAAATTAAATTAATGAAAATTACTTGCACCTGATCACTGGTATAAGATTATTTATTACTTTAAGTTTTTAATGGAACCTCTAAAGTAGACATAAAAAATATCTATGTAGATAAGTACTTCTTAATATTTTCGATAGTTTCTGTCTTATCCCATTTATCACGATCATTCCAAACAATATCTACAATTTGTGCATAGAGATCTTCTAACTGAGAGACTGTGAAACCATCTGAAGTTCTGACCAAGGTGTTCAGTATATCTACAACATTTGATTTATTTACAGTCAAAACACGGTTATCATTTATTTTATTTTCAGAAAGATTGATAGATTTTTGGAGATTCTCAGAGACTTCTTCTTCAAATTGCTTCTCAGCTGAAGCTGAAGTTGCATCCTTAATTGCATCGATGGATATACTATTCATAGTTTCTTGGGAATGCTTTTTAATTTCAATAGGCTCTGATATATAAGAATGATCTTTAATAACATTTACTTTCGGTTCTGCACTATATGAGCCATCAGTTTGATGTGAACTAATTGTATTAGATTCTTCTACTGTTGCGAGATGAGATGCATTCTCGATATTTTCTGATTTTGTTTCAGTAGATAAATTATTAACAGTTTTTGCTGAGGAGTTTATCGGATTGTCTTCAGCGATTTCAACAGGAACTAGTTCAGAATTGATTTTCAACTGTGCTTGCAATTGATTGCCTGCGCCAACACCGACCTCTGTAGTAATACCTCTAAGATCCTCTTCCTTTTCTATAGTATCGGAGACAGAATTATTTCCTGCTTCTTGAACTTCTTTGAGATTTTTTTCATTCTGTTCTTGTTGTTTATCCAAATTCTTTTTTTGATCTTCTAAAAATAATTTCTGCCTTTCTAAATCCCTTTTACGAGTGGCCTTACATTCATCAATGAACTCCTTCGTGGAAATATCTTCAACAGCCATTTGAGCATTGGCAAACATTTCTGAAGCTCTAATGACATTTTCCCTGTCACCTAATACGGAAGCATCATGGTAAATATACTCGATATCTCTTAAGAATTGTCTTGGATCAGAATAAAATCCATTCCATAATCTCTCTTCTATTATATCTAAATCCATGTTAAAAAATTTCTTTCCTGTTGCAACCTCTAAAATCATTCCATTATCTTTAATATACGCAGGCTCCCAATTTTGATCAAGAGGTGCTGGTTCAAATAAATGAACTAAAAGCATATCATCTACCGCAGGTTTTTTAAATCTTCTATAACGTTTTAAAATTAAATCCATAATTCCTGATAATTTAATTTTTAAAACATTCTTTAATCTCATATCTTGATATTGAAATTTCTTCAATTTTCTTCTTAGTATTTCAGCCGCTGAAAGTAATACACCATGCTCATCTAAATTATTTGGATCTGATTCAGGACTAGCAAGAGGAAGCTTCGGTAAAGGTGTTGTTCTCTTTTTACGTAAATTGAAACTGGAAGGAGTCATAAATAATAACTTCTCAATAGAATCAAAATATGATTTTCTTTGTGATTCGGTAGGAAGTTTTAATTCACAGATCTTTTTAGAAAAACCCAATAAATGCAATGAAGTTTGTTCAAGGATACTAGAATTTAAATTGCTTCCAATGCCAAGTAACAAAATTTTTTCATTGTTTTCCAAAGATCCTAGTAAGGATGCTAAAGTTATTATTACATTTTCAGGAACTGTTCTACTCCATAAATCCAAATTTGGAATATATATAACAGATGGTTGCCTTTTACGAGCTTCTAAAAATGTTTGGACGATCGAAGCTTCAATAGTTCTCGAACTGTCTGATACGAGTGAAGCAAGATCCAATCTTTGAATGTTATATTTTTCCAAGATATTCAAAAGAGCGGACCCAATGTATTGTTGACCATTGCCTGGTGCACCTGATATCAGAATTCTTGGTTTTGAAATTCGAGATTTCATAACGCTGTTAATTAAGGCATGTTTTTCAAACGCAGTAATACTTTGGTCATCAATATCTCCATTATCTACATCCTCATACTCGATGAATTGTTGAATGAGAGACTTAGATCTATCAAACTGATCATCATCAGTAGGTAGTAATTGATTTAAAGTCTCTTCAATCATACTGAGCTGAACATTCAACAGTGGTTTAATTGTTTCTGGAAGTGGTTGTACTGTGACACCCGTCGATCTTGCAGAAGAAGGTACGATTTTTTGTAGTGCTAGCATGAAATCACTTGTAGCAACCTTAATACTAGATGGATTAACAGTCAATTTTTCATTACTTCTATAGATTTGTGGATATTTGTGTTGAATACTGATTAAAGCAGCTTCAGTACATAAAGCACGAAGGTCAGCACCACCATAACCTTTCGTTAAATTAGCCAATTGTTTAATCACTGGTTGCTCTAAAGGTGGGTTCCATTTTCTTGTGTGTATTTCTAATATTTTAGCACGAGCTTTAACGTCAGGTAACGGAAAATAAAATTCTCTATCAAATCTACCTGGTCTCCTTAAAGCAGGATCGACCGCATCTGGTCTATTTGTTGCACCAATAACAATTACCTGTCCTCTATTATCCATACCATCCATAAGAGCTAACATAGTTGAAACGATACTTGCATGAATCTGTTCTTGTTTCGAGCTTCTAACAGGGGCCAGACCATCAATTTCATCGAAAAAAATTATAGATGGCTGGTGTTTCTTGGCTTCTTCAAACAGTAAACGTAATTGTCTTTCAGCCTCACCTACCCATTTAGAAAGGATATCTGCACCCTTTCTCATAAAAAAGGTGATTTTTTTGGTTTCAGATGAACAACTGGCAGCCAAAGCTCTAGCCATTAAAGTTTTACCAGTACCCGGTGGACCATGAAATAATACACCACGAGGTGGAGTTATATTAAAATTCTGATATAGTTCAGGGTAAAGCAATGGCAATGTAATCATTTCTTTCAACTGATCAATATAATTATCTAGACCACCAATATCATTAAAGTTAATATTCATATCAACACCAAGCGGATCTAGATCGGCTATTTCTGGCTTCTTCTTCTTTTGTTTTGAGTTGGGATCTTTTGGTTTAGGTTCAGCCCCCATTGGTAGAATTTCATCTTCTGAAGAATCAGAATCTATCAAACGTTTATTATTATTATTACTATTATTCTGCCCAGTAATTACATTTGGGCCGTTGTCACCAGAAGTTAGATTAGGTGAAGGATTTTTATAAGCATCCATATTATTTGTGTTACTGAATTTGGGAAGTGAAGTTAGGTTAACATCCTCGTCTAAATTATAAAAAATTGTATTTTCCCCGAAGATCGACGTAACATCATTTCCTCCAAATGGACCACCAGTTGGAAATAACCTTCTTTTAGGAAACTTATTTGAAGCGGCTCCTCTGCCACGGCGGCTAGGAGATGAAAGGTGTGTAGTTCTTGGCCCACCTGAATTTGAGACATTCTGTCCAAGACCAAGTGCAGCATAGTTATCATTTAAATAATTATCTTGACCTGCTTCTGATAAAGGCGGTGGAATTTTATAGTTTACATGCTTCGTTCTTTCTCTTAAAGATCTAGGTCCCTTTTCAATCCCCACAACTTCACCCTTAAACTCTCTGATTGGACTACTTTCACGTAGCTCTCTAATTTCATCTTCCAAAGTCAATGACCCGTTATTGGCTTCACCAAATTCATTTGTAAACCCATCCTCAACAGCACTAGTAGTCGACCTCGTACGTCTTTTTATGAATGGAACTTCTTCGTTTTGCATCGAAGTAGACCGTAGCCTTCTCGATCTCCTTATATTTTGTTTTTCTTGGTATTCCTCATCCTGTACTTCAAAGTCATCATAATTTCTTTGTGTATACTTCGTTCTTGGTCTTCCTCTTCTTCTAGTTCTGGAATAACTCATGCTTTCATCTTCATCTTCATCCTCATCGTCATCATTTTCATCTTTTACAATAAAGGATTCAATTTCACGCTTTTTTGCATAATTATCATTCCTTGGCTTTCCTCTTCCTTTTGCCCTTCTGGATTTTGATCTCTTTGAAGAGTAACCATAATCTTCATCATCATAGTCATCATCATCAGCACTATTATTACTTTCTTCAATATCATCTATATCATTATCATCATCATCATGGAAACTTTCGTCGTCATCACCCTCTGCGTAATTTTTTCTTCTATTCGATCTTCTACTTTGTGTGCCCATCTTGCTAGGGGAGAAGTCAGAGTCGTCGTCGAATTCCTTGTTGATCCTAGAGTCATCATTATCCACCCCCAAAGTATAATCATTCACGTCAGCGGTTTCAATATTATTATCTATAACTTCTGCATCATAGTTTATCACTTCATCATCATCATTAAAAATATCAAGTTCATTTTCACCTTCTGCATAATTTATTTCCTTTCTCGATCTCGAAGAGGTTGCTTTTATATTATCATCATCATCGATATTATTCTCGTTTTCATCGACATCACGGTTTCTTAAAGAGTGCACCATTATCAATTAGTATATATATATATTTTTTTTTCGATATCTATGTCTTCAAATTACAATAACTTCGAATTTATGAGTTATCCTTTGACTAGTTTTATTTTTATATATTAGTTTATTAATCTGGACAATTTTCGAATAAATTCCACTTTCACCCAGAGTTAACAATATTCGTATATTATATCTATACAGTGTCTATTCGATTCAAATCGTAACAGCACCGAAAAAATATAGAAATGAATATATGGTTTCGTTTTGTCTTACCAGTTGTATATATTGAATTATTGTTGCTCAGTTATATATATTTCCATTCAATAATATAAAAACTGCGACCTGCACTTGGCTCTCAAAAATGTTCCTGGCTGCTGAAAAAATTTCAAATTTTTTCAACAACAATTGTGATTATTTTAAGTTCTTGGAATCAAAAAGGTTTCTTGACCATTTTAATAATAAATCAAACATTCTACAATCAACAAATACCAATTATTTCATAATTAAGTGAATATCACAGAAGAAGGAACAAAACACACACCAAATAAGTTATGCTATCAAAATGAAATAAATTGAAATAAAATAAAATAAAATAAATCATTTTTGGAAAGTTTACGTGTATGGCGGGTAACAACATTAGCCACCGCCGGTGTTGTAGGCTTTGGTTTTCTGTTCCCTTACTGATGTAAGTTACCCAGACATTCACTTCCTCATATTTCTTTCTTTCAATGTCTTCTCAAAGGAGTAAGAAAGACTTCGGCGGTTAAAAATAAGAAAGACCTTAATAATAAGTTCAAATGACACAAGTTAGGCAAAATGTCATTTGGTATTCATCACAATGGACAGATTATTACTCTTATAAAAGAGAAATACTCTTGAATGGGGATACACCACTGATTCATAGTCAATCGAGGGGAGGAGGGGAGATGGTGTTCAACATTCCAGGCGATAATTTAACGAAAAGATTACGTTTGCTAGTTAGTATCTCGGAATATAGTAATTCAAATCTTGGAAAGACTGAACTTCATAATCCTGATGCGGAATACCGATAACAAATTATTTTATTTTATTTTTGCCTTTAAAATCCGTAAATGCAATTCAACTGTGTGTGGTCTCAAAAATACAATTCACAAAAATTTTCATATCTCGGTACCAACATTAGGACAAAATAGAACCCAAACATAAATACACATACATTTTTTCTTATACTTTTATAATGCTCTGTTCTTGTCCACCCACCTTCGCATGTGAAAGTGAACTAAAGCTTGACATTATTCTGAGTCTTTTTTAATTAAACAATTCCTTTTAATTTAAAAAGAAAAAACAAAAAGACAGTAAATTAGAAGAATCCACAAATATTTAAATTGTACAACCAAAAAAAATACAAAACAAAACAAAACACAAGCCTTGATGTCAGAATTGTATCGGACAAGAAGATAAGGTGAGTGTTATTCAATTACGAATATCCATTTTTGTACATTCCCGTATATACCCTGAAAGTACTAAGAGTTTTTACATTTCCTAGGCACATTGACGTTTAAGATGGATTGGGGGCCATACGTTGCAAACTCGAGAGAGTTAAACAATAAAATTGAACTGCTAGTGCTTTTTCAAGAGGGAATGAGATTTTTTTCATGGCAATGCTGTCGATGGTACAGATTCAACAACCAAAAACCAACAGCCATGGAGTTGTCACCTGAGATATAATAATAGTTTTTAATTATTACAGGTATTAAGCAATATTTAATTGGATCGAGTAACCGTTTCAATTGCAAATGATGGCTTTGTTTTGTTCAACTGGAGAGACTTTCTTATACTTTATGCTTTGTGGAGTTCGAGAAAGGGAAAAATGCAGAGCCTCTAAACTTTTAAAAGAGGCGGGCGGGCATCAGAATTGCGAACTGAAAAATTAAAATAATAACTCACAGAGATATTTGCCGGCGAAATGGTAGTGTTTTATAGAAGTGGGCTCATTCTATCTTTAAGGAACTAGAATAAATTAATGAATTTGTGGAGTATATATAACCTTAATTATTTAATTCTTGATTACGAGAATAAAAAATAAGCTTAAATAAGTTTTGTTATACAAATAGGTATTAATCCGAAACGAAATTAACTTACGATTTCTCAAAGAGACAAGAAGCAGGATACTATACCATCATTTTAATTTTGTAATATCATACCACAACTCATTGTACTTTGCAAATTTAAAGATCAGGAAACAATGAGTAACGACTTTCTATCCGATGAAGGGTTGCCAAGTTATCAAGACGTTTTAAATGAAGATAAAATAGCCAACCAAAATACGCAGGGAACTTCTCAAAGTAGACCCCCACGAATGCCAAGTCGACCACAACAGTCAACGTCGTCAACGTCAAGCAAACCAAGTAAATTGAACAATTCTAACAAACCCACCAACTCGAATGCACACCAGTCACAGCATCAACATAGCACATTGTCTCAACAACACAACTCTCTTCCTTGGACATACCCCTTAGGATATTATTGTAAAAAATGTAACAATACAGGCTATAAACCAAAGAATGGCAGATCATGTAAACATTGTTGGAGAAGGTTTGCACCACAAAATAACGTGTCTAGCCCTCTGACTAATCATGGATATTATACAAATACATACCAGAGGCCGACGATGTCCAATAATGGAAGCAGACCCTTAATGGTCCGTCCTGGTGATCCAAGACTGGGAGGTATTATTTGCGGGAACTGCAGAGGCACTGGTAGAATTAGATTTTTGCTAGACACTGATCTGTGTCCTCTATGTAGTGGTGTTGGAAGAATTGTACAACCTAACTCAAACGCACATGTTACTTTTTAATCATGATTCACTTTCGTGCAAATAATATCATTCGATGGTACCAAGATAATTAAAAAAACCTACAACGGTTTTTTATACATTTAGCATCACTAGGAAAATATATAACGATAGAGAAATAAAAATAGCCATTTTTCCAATGTTTTTGTAATCATTAATTATTCTGTATTGTAAGTTAGGCTTAGAAGCTTCTTCATATTTGAAGCCACAGTCTGCAATATATTGTATTTTCATATCTCAAACGATAGATAGAATTTTGAAAAATTTGAAAAATTTTTGGCAAGAAACCACAATTGGTACAATGACTCTAAGCATTAAAATTTTCGAGAATACTACTGAGTGGTTTTATTATCATTTTGGTTATTAAATGCACACAAACGCATTATGGCATGAGTCTGCAGACAATTAAAGTTTGTTTCCAAATTACCCAATTGAATATAGTATCATTAGTATTTGCGTGCAGCAATTAAGTTGTATGATCGATAAAGAGAATTAAACCTCTATCTTTTGAAATATTGCCGAGCCTTTACAAAGAATAGTATAATTGTAATAATCAGATACATGAACACAGACAAACAAACTCATATAAATACTTATTATTATTTAATTATATAGTTTATTCATCTTATACTTTGTCAGATAATTTGATTTAAGGCGTTCCACCGCTGTAATTCTTGTGAATATTATATTCGCCCACCATTGAACTTTGAAATAATTTGATACCATCGAATTATTAATATTATAGAAAAATCATTGTTCAGAATATTGAGTTCTAGAAAAATATTCATCAATAAAACATTGGATAGGATTTAGTACTTATCATCATCCATATTGGTTATAGGAAGTCAAACTACATAACAAATGCAAGAACAAAGATTGGGCACACCTTTAAATACAAGACCATCTAAACCATATACTCTAACACCACCAATTGATGCTGATGGTTTATCATGGCCAAGTGCTGGTTCAAGAGCTAGGGCTGATGAAAGTGAAACCGACGAAAAAGAGAGAATACAAAGAATATCTGGTGCAGTGAAAACCATTCTTACAGAATTGGGTGAAGATGTTGATCGTGAAGGTTTGCTAGAGACACCTGAGAGATATGCAAAGGCAATGCTATTCTTCACTAAGGGTTACCAAACTAATATTATAGATGATGTGATAAAGAATGCTGTATTTGAAGAAGATCACGATGAAATGGTTATTGTCAGAGATATTGAACTATACTCTTTGTGTGAACATCATTTGGTTCCATTTTTCGGGAAGGTACACATTGGTTATATTCCTAACAAAAAGGTCATTGGTTTAAGTAAGTTAGCAAGATTAGCTGAAATGTATGCAAGAAGATTACAAGTACAAGAAAGACTAACTAAGCAAATTGCTATGGCATTAATGAACATATTAAAACCTTTAGGGGTAGCTGTGGTAATCGAAGCGTCCCATATGTGCATGGTATCAAGGGGTGTACAAAAAACAGGCTCTTCTACCGTAACATCTTGCATGTTAGGTGGTTTCAGATCACATAAAACAAGAGAAGAATTTTTAAGTTTATTACGTAGATAAAATATTAGCTTTTTTAGAATGCTTGTGATTATATATTTGTGAATTACATAATAAATTAAATGTAACTTATTCAATTCAGTTGTATATAAGAGATGAATTAACTATTCATCATCATCATCGTCTTCATCACCACCAAGTGAAAACTTAGGCCTCGATAAATGATGCCTCGTTAAATGTGGCAAAGATGACATGGATGCATTCGAATAGATACTACTCTGAGATAAAACATTTCTTAAAGCACTTGTCATATCTGTATTATATGTGATTTCATTGGTTTGGTTATAGTCATTATCATTAAGGTCATTAATTTGGTCTCCAAGGTTAAGGGATAAAATATCACTAGCTGAATTTGGTCTCGATAGTGATCTTGGAATTCCGATCTGGTTATTTATATAATTATCAGTTTCTGATTTTGTCTCTGGCATCAAACTGTAACACCCATTCATCAGTGAATTTGTTGGAGGTTTTGGATCAAGTGTAAAAGTAGAATCAATGTGTTGTTTCGCTTGATTAACCGCATTTAGTTCTGATATGCTCATTTTTTTCACAGATGTCATCGACAATGTTTTCTTTAACGATTCCCTTCTTTTATTGAATTGTAACATTGAATTTCTGGAAGGTTGTTGAAGATCTGATATACTTGGAACTGTCATTACAGGTATTTGGTTGTTTGTATTCATAATATTATTGATTTTCTTTTGTATTGATTGATGTTTATTATTAGATAGCGAAGAGTTTGGTGGTGACGTGAATGCAGAAGTGTTGGTGCCAATAGGATCAAAATTAAAAGAATTTAAGGAAGAAGAAGAAGTTGACTTTTTTGGTGATTTTAAAGAATGTAATGATGTGGTAGATGGCCTACTTCTTAAAGGTAACTCGTGGTCATCTAGTAAATAGTTATTTGAGAAAGTAACTTTGTCAATTCCTGCTAATTCGTCTAACTTACTTGCACTTTTGGGATTTTTAAATTCCAAAATAAAAGGATGTCTTTCTAATTCATGTGCTGAAGGTCTCTTGTATTGATCTACAGTGAAGCAATTTTTTAAGAAGTTCCAAAAACAGGCTAGACTCACGTCTTCATACGAGTCCTGGTCTATGTAATAATCACAAGTACGAATGCAATCAAGAGTTTCCTCTTCGTTATCACAATCAAAAGGCATATAACCAAATTTCATGAAATATACCAAGACACCCAATGACCATATATCTACCGGAAGTCCGTAATCTGGTAATTTCTGTAATTGCTCTTGGGACATCGCTTTCACATTCTTACATTTTACTATTTCTGGAGATATGTAGGAAATTGTACCTACATATTCCTTTAATGAGTTTTTTGATGCTGTGAGGTTGTGATTAATCGTTGTTGCCAAACCAAAATCACCCAATATTATATCGTGAGAAGAAGGGACCAATTTTTTGTCCAAAACATTATTATTTTTATGCAATCTGAAGAAAACATTTTCTGCTTTCAAATCTCTGTGGACTATCTCGTTACTATGCAGGAAAGAGAGACAACTTAGTAGACATGCAGTGTATTCCTTAACCGATGTGATGGGCAAATTTTCATTATCTATTATCACTTCGTATAAGTCGTTTTGATCACACAACTGTGTCACCAATGCTATGTTATCTCTTGTTTCAAAATAATCCATCAACTGTAAAATATGGTGGTGCCCTACGAATGTATCGTTGCTGTCTTGCACGGCTTTATTTGCAACACTATCTTCTAACGATCTGATTTTTTCGGTGATTAATTTTAACAAATTTATCTCCCTTGAGACCAATTTCAATTTCCCATTTTTGATTAAGCTTTTATCTATCAACTTCATTGCATAATATTTCTTTGTGATTATATTTTGACACCTCTTAACTTTGCTAAAATGGCCATCTCCCAAGACCTCGCTCTGGCTGTTGTTGTCGGTATTGTTTGATTCTCCGTCGATGACGTATTTGCACTTCAAAGCATTTCTCTTCTTAGCTGATGAGTTTGGATCGACTTCGTCGTATTTTCGACCTTGATTATATTGTGGCCAAAATAAATGAATATCTGATATTGTTCTCTTTACGGACGTGCACATAGTGAAGAATATTTAGCGTACGCAGTGCTGTTCTTATACGAGAATAGCAAGACAAGCTGTACCTAACTGAACAGTCTTGATACAGAGATATAAATATTTGTATCTATTTTATATATATATTTATATATATTTTTTGGTTGAAATTATATTTAAAAAGTGTTATTTAACTATGAGTGAAAAATTATTGATATTTAAAGTGTTTTCCCAATGAATAATAAACGGAATAACTATTTTTATTTAATGAATATTTGTCCGGGATAACATTTTTTTCCATTACAGTAAATAAAGGAGATTCCTTTAACAATTTCAAGAAGGGAGTGCGATGCTGCAAAGAAAAAGAAAAGAGAAAACCCAGCGAAACAAAGAAAAAACGGGAATTTGGAAATGGAGCTGACGTTATTGACCAGAAAAAAAGGGGTAGCAAAAAGGTAAAAAACTAGTTTTGCAAAAAGAAACATCTTGTCAGACAAAACGCCTACAGAAAGCAAGGAAATCTGCAAATTCCCGTTATTTGTTTCTGTTTTTTTTGCTTCTTTTTTGTGCAGTATGGCGTTAATTTCACGCGGGCAGAAAGCCAGAGAAACAGAGACAGATAAAAACGGAGAATGCCAGCAGGGCCCACCCAGTTCAACTTCAGTGAAACACTGCGCACCAAGTTTTACAATCAATTGGGAAGAAAAAACGCAACGTAAGATAAAAACCAAAAGGAGAAAACGCACGCACGCACGCACGAGTACTAAATTAGTACTTGGACTTACAGTTCATACACCCCGTGACACACATAACAGTGCCTCTGTCTGTAAGTTTCTGTTGCCACGCGTTGAGAGTGTGTCAATCATGCGCAGGATTATTCACGGACGAGAGCAGACCTTCTCTCAGACCCAAAAAATTTTTAGAGTATTTCACCGTAGCCATTTTGCCTAGTTGCAATTTTTACTTGATCTCAAGAAAGAGACAATCACGTACGCTTTAAATTTTTAAAATAATTTACTGCAGAATGCTTATAAGCGAAAAACCGGATTCACAAAATATTAAAAGAATTGTACAGATCATGCCTGAGAATCACATGAAAACTTTCACTGAGACATTTTTGATCTTTTTTACAGTTGCTCGGGTCTTCTCTTTAATTAGAAGGTGTCTGAGAAGGTGTCTAAGAAGGTGTCTGAGAAGGTGTCTAAGAAGGTGTCTGAGAAGGTGTCTGAATTAGAACTGTATTTACTATGTATGATCATAAATTCTTACTGACTTGAGACACTACAGAGACAATCCTACGTATTCATTCTATAGATATCCTCTACCCCATAAAGAAGAGTTTGCTGGTGTTCAGTTGTTAAAGAAAATACAGAATGTTGCCCTTCCAAAAATATGTAGTCGGTGTATATCTAAATGGTAACAGTTATACGCTCCTGTGTGGTTTGTCGTCAGTTTTTACGTCTCAAACCGAGTCCACATGACCAAGGCGTTAATATAGAGGTAATGACCTGCGAAGAAGTTCATAGCTATTGGTTACATGATAATATATTATATATATAGATATGATGTATCTACATCACTAGTTTGGTTAGATTATGGAATGTTTCATGCCCTTATGAGAGAGATAGTCTGCTATTGTTGTTAACTCTGGAATCGGAGTTGAGTAGAACGAGGTCTCGCTGTTCTTGTCGAATGTGTCCTTTTCTATGTGAATCGTTGCTATTAGACCATCTTCAGTTATTTCGTATGGAATATTATTCCCTTCTGATTTTAGATCTTCTTTGTATTGAAACCCATTTGTGATTTTATTAGGAAGAGCATATTTGCCTACTTGTAAATTCAATTTCTTACTGAGATAATCGTTTTTCATTGCGTTCTTAATAGGGATGATATCGGACCAGTTTCTCTTATTACAAAAACAGTTATGCACCCTTTTTATATTATCATCAGATGGTTCATAATTGAAGATTGGGATGGCATCCTCAGTAGTGCCGTTATCGAATTTACGTTTCTTGTTATTATGCTTCTGTAATAATTTAACCATCCCATCTGGTGGGGGAGTGTTAGTTATAGCACTGCTGATGATGTTCATCATCAGGCGAGGATCTTCTTTGCTGTTCTTATCAACTTCTGCGGTACCACGGAAACGACCTACAGATGCTAAGTGTACATCACCTGAAAGAATGGTTATTCTGATACCATGTTTAGCCCCAAAATCTTGTAACTTTGATACTAACATATTACGCTCAGATTTATGGTGTTTTGCACACCAATGATCGTTCAAATCATCTAGAAGCTCGACATCACCGTTGAATTCGTTGACCAAACCAGGCATGAAGTACCCTTTTTTACTCAGCCACTTTAATGGTTTGAATAAAACCGAAGTGAACAGCCATTCAAGCCATACCAATCTTGGGTAAGCAATTGGAATACCCAACATGATAAGCAAGTGAGATATTTTTTTCTTTTGGACTTCTTCTTCTAGTCTTTTGAAAATCAAATTATAACTTCCTGGAGTTAAAATTTCAGTCAACCTTCTCTCAGTACGACAATCGACACTTAAAAGAGACACATCAGGTCCTAATCTGGTGAAGATTGAATGTGCCTTTTCAGTTATAAATTTCCCTTTAGATTGGCCCAAGATCCATGAATTATCATTTAAGTATCT
This sequence comes from Tetrapisispora nanseiensis, assembly GCA_030568035.1. Taxonomy (NCBI): domain Eukaryota; kingdom Fungi; phylum Ascomycota; class Saccharomycetes; order Saccharomycetales; family Saccharomycetaceae; genus Tetrapisispora; species Tetrapisispora nanseiensis. The sequence continues at coordinate 163,447 of JAJLTH010000009.1, read as the reverse complement.
TTCTTTATCCTGCTCTCCGTGACTGTTAGTCTGTTGTTGGAACAACATATAGTACTCATAAGATATTTTACCTATACTTGAAAACATTTGTGTTTTCATGAAAGTATCCGGGTATGATCCAAACCCATCGATGATATCGTGATCATCCCACATGTTAATAGATGGAATACATGCCATTGCCACAGTAAACAACTTTTGAGTAGTTCTTGAGTTTTCTGAAGCACCTCTCCAGTGTCCAAAACCATACCAATTCAAATATTCTGTGAGGTAAAATTCTCTCAATTGTTTAGTAACCTTATCATCTACTTTAAACCCATATTTTTTTATTGGGTCCGTTGATTCAACCCATTCTTTGACTGGCGGACAATATAATTTGATTTGGTCTGAGTAAATTTGGTCACCACCACCAAGCATGACATTATAATGGACTTTATTGTGCTTGTTGATGACATCGAACCACATAGACCCTTGAAATTTTGTTGTATCCACCGACAATGAGAAACCATTACATGAATAAGCTATGCTGTTGAAATTCGAGGATGCAGACGGAATATAAAAACGGTAGTGCTTTTCAAATACGGAATTTACCGAGTATCTTACCATTGTTTCGTATTCTGGATTTATTTGAAGCAATAAATCGTATCTGTAAAACCTGTAAATGTCATTTGCCAGTTTGTCAGTGTGAAACAGTTGTGGAGTTAGTTTACCAGTGGTAAAGACTTGATCATTTTCGTTTGTTATTAGTTGAGAAGGACCTTGTATATATTCTATTGGAATGTCACCGTTTTCGGGAATAGAATGATTTTTAGTAACAATCATTATTGAACCACGGAAATGGGTAATTTTGTAGTCTATTTCCGTAAGTTTCAATATAGGACCACAGACGATTCCATCTGGCAGGTCTTTGGATGCAATTGGAGATGGATCTAGACAGTCATTACAGTTTTCCAACAGTTCCTTATACAAAGTTTCTGTATCCCACTTATCGTACCAAGCGTCTTTTACTGCATTCATATTGGTAATTTTGTTGCTTAATGTTTCTGTTGTCATTTGCTCTTCTTATTAAAAGAAAAAGCAGTTCACAAACACACAAAGGTAAATGCTGTAATTTAGTAATGAAAAATGCAAGACGTATATTTATATTATATATTAATTTTCTATATTTATCAGAAATAACTTCTAAAAATACCACAAATGTTTTAAGTTACGTTTATGCATAAAAATGCGATGAGGTTTAACATGTAATCAGCCGATTTCTCCGCTAAAATTTAAAATAAGGGCATCACAGCGCAAAAAAAAAAAAACTAATAACAACGAAATATTACGATAATATATGGCATTAATTTTACAACTACGGCTTTCTAAATTTGAAATTGTCTTGACGATGATATCTTAATTGACTTTATCTGTAGTAATAAGTAACCATTTTTGGAATGGTCTCATAATCAATTTCAAATAAATGCAACAGTTTTTGTTTTTTTTATCATCTCTTGTAGAGTGATTCCGGAAGAAGAGAAAGTATTAAATCGGAATGAACACTTAGATACTTGATAAAAAAAAAATCCAATTTCAAATGGAGCAACAACATCCTTCTTTTGTAATAACAACGATTCACTCTCTCGGTTACTGAACAAACCATTGAATGGTTTTATTCTAACAAGAGAGATGTATACAATTTATTACTGTTTCTGGTAAAGCTCACATAAGTGTGCCTTTCTTTTGTCATCAGAGAAAGTAGAGATTAGCACTTTAATAGTGTGTGGTATTGGGTGATGCGACCCGGGTAACTATATTATTTTCTTATGGCGGAAGAAAATTTTCACTTGACTGGAAAATAAATTTTCTTTTCTTTTTAGCGATGAGATGCGATGAGTTTGTGAAATTTTTTGAATGGTAATAAGAATTTATTGCAAAAATAATGATTGTTAACAACTTAATATTATTGACTGGAATTATTGTTCAACAAACATATATATATATCTTATATATAAACGTATCGAGATTAAAGGTTATAGTTGTTTGAAACTTATTTGGTTATCTTTTTGAAGAATCAACAGTTGACTAGACATTTTTTTTTTTTAAAATTTATAGGTCCATAGATCCAGTGAACAACATCAACATTTTAAAGGATGTCTAAACGTGCTAGAGAAAGTGATAATAGCTTGGATATGGAGGTTTTGAACGTCTCCTCTACTGGTAAAGATGAAAACGGTAATGTCAGTAATGAATCGTTTAAAGATTTGAAGTTGTCAGAACCTACTTTGAAGGCTATTGATAAATTGGGATTTAAGAACATGACTCCAGTGCAAGCTAGAACTATTCCTCCATTGCTTGCTGGTAGAGATGTGTTGGGTGCTGCCAAAACAGGTTCTGGTAAGACTCTAGCTTTTTTGATCCCTGCTATCGAAATGTTGCACTCATTAAAATTTAAGCCAAGAAATGGTACCGGTGTTATCGTTATCACTCCAACAAGAGAATTGGCTTTACAAATTTTCGGTGTAGCACGTGAATTGATGGAATTCCATTCACAAACTTTTGGTATCGTCATTGGTGGTGCTAATCGTAGACAGGAAGCCGACAAACTGGTTAAAGGTGTTAATTTGTTAATTGCTACTCCAGGTAGATTATTGGATCATTTACAAAACACAAAAGGTTTTGTTTTCAAGAACTTAAAAGCGTTGATTATTGATGAAGCCGACAGAATCTTGGAAATTGGTTTTGAAGATGAAATGAAACAAATTATTAAGATATTACCAAAGGAAGATAGACAATCCATGTTATTCTCTGCTACTCAAACTACAAAAGTTGAAGATTTAGCAAGAATCTCTTTAAGAAAAGGTCCATTATTCATTAATGTTGTCACCGATAAGGATACTTCTACGGCAGATGGGTTAGAACAAGGTTACGTTGTTTGTGAAAGTGACAAAAGATTCTTACTATTGTTCTCATTCTTGAAAAGAAACCAAAAGAAAAAGATTATTGTGTTTTTATCCTCTTGTAATTCTGTTAGATATTATGCTGAATTATTAAACTATATCGATCTTCCAGTCCTAGAATTACATGGTAAGCAAAAACAACAAAAGAGAACAAACACTTTCTTTGAGTTCTGTAATGCAGAAAGAGGTATCTTAGTCTGTACAGATGTTGCTGCCAGAGGTTTGGATATCCCAGCCGTAGATTGGATTGTCCAATTTGATCCACCTGATGATCCAAGAGATTACATTCACAGAGTAGGAAGAACTGCTAGAGGTACAAAGGGTAAAGGTAAATCTTTAATGTTTTTAACACCAAATGAATTAGGGTTCTTAAGATACTTAAAAGCTGCTAAAGTACCATTAAACGAATATGAATTCCCAACAAACAAAATTGCCAACGTTCAATCACAACTAGAAAAGTTAATAAAGTCTAATTACCATTTACATCAAATAGCTAAAGATGGTTACAGATCTTACCTACAAGCTTATGCATCACATTCACTAAAAACAGTTTATCAAATTGATAAACTTGACTTAACAAAAGTCGCCAAGTCTTACGGTTTCCCAATTCCACCAAAGGTTAATATAACAATCGGTGCCAGTGGTAAGACTCCAGTAGTTAAAAAGCGTAAGACTCATAGAAATTAAAGAGGTTTTAGAATATTATAATAACAATAAATTAACCTATTTTTATTAGCATTGACTTAGATTAACAAGTCGAAATTATTGTTTGGTGGAGTATATTATATAAAGTTAAATAATATAATTTTTCTGTAGATTAGTTACAATGACAACATATACAAATAATTTAGAAACAGTATTTTTCCAAAAATTCTCCGATATAAAGTGACACTATTTTGAGGTTTATTAACTAAAATGTTCCATGACATAAGTATCCTCAAATTATAATATATATATATATATATATATAGATTAAGGAGATATTGAACAAAGTCCAAATGGTTTATTATTTGAAATTTAATGTTGCATAGAATTATCGAATTCAATTTAACACAAATAAAACAATATAAAACATAGTGACGTTTTATTAATATCATAATGAGCTTCAAATTATCATTTGACCACAACAAACACGACTCCGATATATTGAAATTGGCTAATAATTTAAAACTTTCTTTAGGACTTGAGTTTAAAAAAAAGAATGATTTAGATATTATTGTTGATTCTAATTGTCAAGTGCCCAGATTGATGAGTGACACTGTCTGTCTTCATGAGCCCAATGCAATACTAAGATATTTAGTTGATGATTATGAAGGAATCGAAAATGAGGAACATCAGAAATTTGTTACTAAATTCGATAATCTTTGCAACAAGGATTATCAATTAAGAAAAGAATCAATTACTGAATTAGAAATGATGGTGGCCTTAGAGAAATATTTTAATAAAGATAAAACTTTTATGTCTGCTACCGATTTGATCCTTTTCGCTGATATTTATGCTCTTGATCCCGAAATTGTTCGAAAGCATTTTGATCAAATTCCACAACATCTAAACTATTCGATAAAAAAAGCTAAAGACATATCAATGGTCTAGAGTTATAAAAAAAGCACGACTACGCATATGCAGATATATATATATATATCAAAAGATTATATAAATTTTGTATTGTATGCAACATTATTTTAAAATATCTAAGTTATTATGAACTTTGATTTAACTACAACAATAAATGTAGAATAGATACTATTTAAAATGGATCTTCAAATGGATCATCTTCATCGAAGTCATCATCTTTCTCAAACTCATATACGATTGCACCACCAGTGTTGAATGTCTGTGCTTGTAAAAACGGTAATTCAACTTCATCTTTGGCTCTCTTTTGTTTTGCAGATGTTGACAAATTGAAAGTAGTCAAATCTTGTAACATGTCTGGTGTCTCATTGGTAGAAGCAGTCTCTTTAGTGTTTTTGACTACATCGTACGTGTGAGAATCAGATGAAACTTGGAATTCGTATGAAATGGATCTGCCGGATTTACGACGATTAATCAAAGATACCAAAAATATTTGATTATTTAGCCCACGCGGTATTGAGCACTTTGACAACTCATTATCAAGTTCATCGTCATCAACATCTCTTGAAATCATTGGATGTACTTCCATGATTGTAGTGGCCATGAATTTTAACAACTCTAAAGTTGACGGATAATGTGTAGAGGCTCCCTTATTTGAATCTAACATATCCCTATGAAATGTGCCTACCACAGATATATTTGGTGAAGCAATTGATGAAATAAAATTAGCGATTTTATCGCTCTGTATATAATTCAAAGAATCAAATATCACAACATACTTATCCTGTGTGTTAGTTTCAGTTGGTGCAGGTATATAAGTTTTCAAATTTGAGATTAATTTCTTGATATCCATTCCGATCGCATCAATGAAATGAGTTGAATATGAAGGCCTATTGACTGTCTCAAAACTGACATAAACAAAGATGATGCTTTTCTTAGAGGCTGTAGCTTTGATATTATATCTTAACTCATCTTCTAAGTATGCTGATGTCTGGGATATACTATCAACAAATAGAAGAAGTGGCGTAGGCTCATTTAAGGATAATATCCTTTTAAACAAAATAGATGGACTGTGAGATGAGCTTGCCATTATGTTTGAAATATTTACTTGTGAGTATTCTCTCTTAGAATTAGACTAAAAAAAGGTTTATTAAAAATTAAAATGAATAGCAAAGTTTAATTTGCTTTGCCACTATCCATTTTATAGAAAATATTTGTGATTACCTTCTCCAAGATATCCTTGAATTCATGTTTCTATCTTTTAATTTACACAATGAATTAACTTTACTCAGATTATTTTTCATATCAAAATTATTTTTATGTGCGTATGAAATTATTTTTCAAGTATCAAAAATTGAAATATCTTAAGGTTGAGTTTTATCCAACAAATTCTTAATAAAAATTGAAGATTTGGCAGATGATTATGACTACTGCAAAGATATTTTTATATTTACATTTTTATAAATATAGAAGTCATTAAAACTAAATATATTCTGTTAACAAACCTTAAAAAATAGGGACACTAAACGTGTACTATTGGATTTATTTAAGAAAAGAACATTTTTTTTTACATTCATTTAACTTCAATTTAGGTACTGCAAGGCTTGAAGAAATTTTACAAATCAAATACCCTTTCAAACTTTCATTTAAGAAGAATATTTGTACTATTTACTACTTTAATAATAGCCGATCTATTGGATTATTTAGATTAAAAGGAACTACTTATAAATGACCATAAGGTTCGAAACCGGAAATTAAAATAAGGATTAGAATTTAACTAAGAAAGAAAAATGACTTCCTTTGGACCTCAACCTTTGAAACCTCTTAATACAGAAACAAGACATGGCTTTGATGAACAGTATAAAAGTGACGAGTTCTTAGAAACATTAGCAAATTCTTTCCAATTTTATTATGATGATAAGAGGCATATAACAAATGGTAACCCTATAGCAGAGCAAGTCATCAAAGATGATAAGAACAGATACTACCAACCAATTTTGGACTGGAAGATAATGAAAGATAGGCAAAAGACTGTAAGTGTCGCTCTGCTTTTATGTCTAAACTTAGGTGTTGATCCACCAGATGTTATAAAAACTCAGCCGTGCGCTAGAATAGAAGCTGGAATTGACCCTTTGAATTTCCAAGATTCAAAGAAAGCCATTGAACAAATTGGAGAAAATTTACAATCTCAATATGAAACGCTGTCCCTAAGAGCTCGATTTAAACAAAGCTTAGATCCATCTGTCGAGGATGTGAAGCGATTCTGTAATTCACTCAGAAGAGTATCAAAAGAAGATAGGATATTATTTCATTACAATGGTCATGGTGTACCCAAACCCACTCCATCTGGTGAAATATGGGTCTTCAATAGGGGCTACACCCAATACATCCCTGTGTCACTATATGACTTACAGACATGGCTTGGTGCACCCTGCATTTATGTCTATGATTGTAACTGTGCTGAAAATATTGTTACAAATTTCCAAAGTTTTGTCCAAAAAAGAATAAAAGATGATGAAGCAGGTAAACATGACCCGGCAGCCCCATCACCAACAATTGCATATACTGAATGTTTTCAGCTAGCAGCATGTAGATCAAATGAACTTTTGCAGACTGCAGTAGAATTACCTGCAGATCTGTTTACTTGTTGCTTAACCAATCCAATAGAAATTAGTGTAAAAGTCTTTTTGCTTCAGTCTCCTTTGAACAAAACGAAATATAGAATTTTTTTTGAATCTCAAGATAATAATTCAGATACTTCTGACAACATGGACTCGTTTGATGATATAAGTGGGATGATACCAAAAATAAAAATACCCGGAACAATCTCTGATAGAAGAACTCCCTTGGGAGAGTTAAATTGGATATTTACAGCTATCACAGATACAATTGCATGGACGTCATTGCCACGTCTTTTATTTAAAAAACTATTCCGTCACGACCTAATGGTAGCTGCCCTGTTTAGAAATTTTTTATTGGCAAAGAGAATAATGCCATTATATAATTGTCACCCTGTATCAGACCCTCCTTTACCAGATAGTGTGGCCGACCATCCAATGTGGAAATCTTGGGATTTGGCTATTGATGAGTTGTTAAGTAAACTTGTCGAAGATATGGAGAATACAAACTTTTCTGATGCAGAATCCGGAAATTTGCTGAATCAGGAGGATAGCCTACAATCGACCACTAGATCTCAAGGTAATCAACCAAAACCTCAACATTCAAGAATGCCATCAAGATTTGCAGTAGGTAATTTGAGTAATATGTCTCTCGCCGCACACCCATCTTTAAATACTCGCGGAAGAGATAGCATAACCTCAATAAAGAATGCAGTGCAGAGCAAGAAACAATTCAGTGGTTTTTTCGAACAAAATTTGACAGCTTTTGAACTTTGGTTAAAATATTATTCCAATACGAGAAATCCCCCCGAACAATTACCAATTGTTTTACAGGTGTTACTATCACAAGTCCATCGTATACGAGCGTTAGTTTTACTTTCAAGATTCCTTGATTTAGGACCATGGGCTGTTTACCTGTCTTTATCTATAGGTATCTTTCCATACGTTCTGAAATTGCTCCAAAGTCATGCTCCAGAATTAAAGCCGATCTTAGTTTTTATTTGGGCAAGAATAATGGCAATTGATTATAAAAGCATACGGAATGATTTATTAAAAGAGAAAGGCTATGTGTATTTTGTAAATATACTTACCGTTGATTGGGATTTAATTTCCCCTCAGAGTAATGAATTGATGATGAAAAATAATTCTCCACCAGCGATGAATGCACCACATTTTAATCGTTCTGCCCTTTACCAAAATTTTTCAAAAATTCCTAATTCTTATATATCAAATGAAACTACCGATGAGCAAAAGGCAATGGCTGTCTTTATTTTGTGTGCGTTTATTCGAGATTTCTTACAGGCACAAAGACAGTGCTTCAGCATAGATTTAGTGAGCATGCTATCTTATTATTTATTGTATTCTGATGTACCTTTGCTTAGACAATGGTCTGCTCTATTATTAGGTCAATTTTGTGACCGCAATCCCTTAACCAAACATATCTATATGGAGTTAGATATATTAACAACTCTGATTAAATCATTATCAGATATGGTTCCCGAAGTAAGGGCAGCTAGTGTCAATGCATTGACTTACTTTATTTCAGAGGCAGATGATTCAGAATTACTTTTAAAAGTACAGAAAGAATATGAATACAACTTACAACAGATTCAGACACAGTTGCAACAAATGAAAAACTCTAACCACCAACAAAATCAACAGATAGAACAACAACAAAGGAAGTTGGAACGCCAGCTTCAATTCTACCAGCATTTACAATCACAAATGCAAAATGTTGATTTCTCCGTATTAAAAGCTCAAGGTATATCCAATGTTATTGCTGTTTTGGGATTAGCAGAAGATGGCTCATCATTAGTCAGGAAAGAGGTTATTGTTTATTTATCACATTTTGTCAATCGTTATATCAACTTTTTTATAGTTGTATTATTTGAATTCTTAATGGATGAATTAATGCAAATTGATAAATCTGAAAAGTCCGAAAAATCTAATGTACTAAAGGCTAATAAAACCAGTATTAGCCATGGCTCAATTTTTAGTAGTGTTTGGAAAACACTGCTAATTTTATCTTGCGACCCATTTGATGAAAACAAAGAATTAGCCAGAGAAGTAATTGATTATATTTTCACAGAAGTTAATTCTCATAAAGAATTCAGATCTTCTTTGCAAAAAATGGGAGAACACTTAATTAAGAGATCTTCAAATTGGAACCAAAAACAAGTGAATTCTTTCAATGCATCTAATATCCAAGTTATCGGTAAGCAAGCTTCGAAGTTTAACAATAATTCTGAAGGAAACAATTCTGAGTTAAAAGAGTTAACTGGTAGTCAATTTTATTTATCTAAGTTATTTAACACTCTTGGATTTGGTGAAAATAATATTATGGATGCATTTTCTCCTTCTAATTCAAGAACAGCATCTTTACCTTCATCAAAAAGGAGCCATTCTGACGATAATGCCCTAAGTAAACCGAAAAAGATACATATGAAAACAATAAAGAAGGAACATATTTTACCTTTAAAAAGTCAGTTTTTAGATTTTTGTTTTGAATACTTCCAAGAGCCTCAGATGAAGAAAACAGAGGGCGATGAAGCTGGTAGTGTTGAATATAATGCCAGATTATGGAGGAGAAGTAGAAACGAAGAAATTATTGAAAAAACACAAGGTGAGAAAACTCTTGCCTTATCCGGTAACTGGAATAATAGGACATCATTATTAGATAATAAATCTCAACCTAAACTGTTGGAATTTGCTCAGTTTGATAATTATTTAGTCGCAGCAGACGAAAGAGATTGTATTACCGTCTATGATTGGAGTACAGAGAATATTCTTAACAAATTTTCTAATGACAATCCATATGGTACTAAAATTACAAGTTTGAAATTCTTAAATGAAGACGATATCTCTTTACTATTAACAGGTACATCAGACGGTATAATAAAGATATATAAAAATATTGATAATAATGAGGAGACTAGTGTTGTATCCGCTTGGAGAGGCTTAACTGATATGTTACTAACACCAAGGTCTACTGGTCTTTTAACCGAATGGCAACAAAGCCGAGGTTCATTGCTAGTGACTGGTGATGTAAAAGTGATTAGAGCATGGGATGCACATTCCGAAAGCATAGAAGTTGATATTCCTGTTAAGACATCTTCATCAGTCACATCGATCACTTCAGACCAGCTTGCAGGTGACACAATAGTATGTGGATTCGCCGATGGCTCGCTAAGAATGTATGATCGTCGTATTAATTCCAGAGACGCAATGGTCAGATTGTGGAGATCTAATGAAGGAAAGAAGCACTACCCAATTAATTATGTTCATTTACAAAGAGGTGGTTTTAGAGAGTTGGCAAGCGGAACCACTGATGGTACTATCGAATTATGGGATATAAGAAGCCAAGATCATATTACTCGCTTTAATATTGGATCATATCAGGATTCAAATGGTTCAAGAATGAGTACGATGACAAAAATGCAATTACATGAACATGCCCCAATCATTGCAACTGGTACTAAACAAATCAGCATTTGGACAACCGCTGGTGACTTATTATCATCTTTTGATAACATTACACATTCAACTGGTATTGTAGGAACATTTGGTGCTTCAGGGATCCGTTCAACTTTAACTGCAAATCATGCAACATCGGGATCATTTTTATCATGTTTATCATTCCACCCACATAGAATGGTAATTGCAGCATCGAATTCACATGATGAAAAGATCTCAATTTATTCCTGTGAGAACAAATTTGACTAAATAGATTTCATTGTAATCATTTTGTAAATAGTTTAAGTATTTTATTTCATTTCAAATAAATTTAATGATATTAAATGCAAGTTATTGTTATATTTATTTTACGTTTCCAAAATATTTCAATTATACTGAATGCTATATTAAAATAGTTCAGATACCATTATAGATTCATAATACGTATCCATTGTATTTTCATCCCCGATTTAGCAGGAGGATGAATAACCGACCTTTGTTTAATTTGTAAATATCTAAAATTATGAGGCAACCAAACCAGTGTATTAAAATGCAAGAACAAGCTTCATATGGAACACGAACTTTCGATATACTGCAATTGATTTGTTACGTGTTACATCTTCGAATAGCATTAAAATTATCTTTTTTCTTCTGTTGATGCTTTTGCTTCAATTATTTTTCATATTTAAAGAAATTTCCTAAAGCGGTAATAGCAAAACAAACAACCTTGTAACATCAAAAACTGAAGACAATCGAACTTTAGAGAATGCAATGTTTACAATTTAAACAATAAATGTATATGTTTAAAATTAGTTTATTGTACTGTTAAATAACTTTGAATATATCTAAACAGTTGTATCTCTATTACTTCACTATTGTGTTTCACATTATTATAGAATATATTTCATATATAATCTGCAAGCTTAAATTTAGTGTTGAGAACTCATTGTTTACAACTGTGAAGGCTTTAATGAGCAAGAAACATTGAAAGAAATTAATATACCAAAAACGATTGATCAAAATTATTAAAAGGAGTTATCAACAACATTGAACTAATAAAGTATTTTGCTGAGAATTTGGAATATATTGATATGATGACCAGTTTGAAGACCCCTACTAAAGAATTTAACAGCAACCAGCTACCTAATGCTGATTATTCAACATTGACACCCGTAAACATTAAATGTTTAACATCACCGATCAAAATGTCAACCCAGGAGAAGACAACTGAGTTAATGTTGGGTTTCAAGAATGAAAGTAGTAATTTTAGCAGTAGCCACAATACCAGTGAAAATAACAGTAATATTTATACCGAAAACTTTAATATAATATCGAAGCAATTAGAAAAGTTGTTAAAAAATCTTAATGTGATCTATAATAAAATTGGCTATTCAAAAAGTGAGATATTAACTAAAGAAAAACTTATATTCAACTCCCTTTCAAATTCAATTACTGAATATTTCGAACATGCAGAAAATGCTATGATTGAACTTTCCAAAAATAATGAGATAGAACAAAAAATTATAAATAGAATATTAATGGTGATAGATGATCCAAATGGAACCCAAACAATACCCGATTTATATACCAGGAATTCAATTTTATCACCAGATCGTAAAACAGTACCTATGTCTCCTAAGAAATGTGTATCACTTTTAAGTAAACAAAAATTAATAGTTGAAGCGAGAGGTCTCGTATACAAGGTATTTATACCAAAATTACTAGATTTTCTTGATAAAGTTAATACCTTACAACAATTTGTGAACGCAGTTAATGAAGAGACAAATAAAGAACATGTGCTGATTCAGAATATAGACATCATATCGACATTACCAACAATTGAAGTATCTATGTCCACATACAAGGATGTAATATCTCTCAAAGATGATTTTGGAAAATTCTTTGAATATTTAAAAGTAACAAATGGATCTATCCTTGAAACGGAACAATTTAAAGATATAAGCAAGAAAAAAATTGAAGGGATACTATATTTGACTGAAACATATAAAAATATTTACGCTGAAAGATATGAGTCCATGTCAAATCTTTCGATTGAAATTTTAAAATTATTCGATATTCTAAGTGTTCAAAAAGATAAGATTGATGAAAAGGATCTTAACATAATCGAAATGTACAAAAACAAATCAATCAATACTGATTCTGATTTAGTACCAGTCTACCAAAAACTTATGAATTACCTCGAAAAATTGCACAAGAAGTATAATGATATATATATTAAAAAACTTGAGGACAAAAAACAACTAGAATCTGCATGTATAGAATTATGGACTAAGTTAAAATTTCCTGAATACCAATACGAAAGTTTTATAAAAGATAACCAAGGTCTATCTGATCTTGTAATGGAAAACTATAAAAATGAATTAAGTAAACTAAATTTTATGAGGAAGAAGTTGATCAAAACTCTTATAGTGGACACAAGGCAAAAAATAGAAGAACTTTGGGTAACTTTGAATTATGAAGATTTAGATAAGAAAGAGTTTCTAGATCAAATTGCGAAATTTGAAACTTCTTTCGCAAATACGCAGCTAGATGAGGATATGCTAAAATTATGCGAAAAGCACTTGAGTGAATTAGAAGAAAGACTGGCAATTTATAAACCCATGCTAACTTTATACGAGGAATTTAAATCCTTGGTAGAAGAACATAACAAGCTGGAAACTAGCTCAAAAGATTCATCGAGACTTTTGTCAAGAAATTCCCATAAAATTTTACTCCAGGAAGAAAAGATGAGAAAGAGAATCACTAGGCATTTTCCCCGCGTCTCTCAAGAATTAAAACTCAAAGTGAATGATATGAATATAATGTTTGGTAGGCCATTTATTGTAGATGGAAGATCATTGCTAGACATTATTGAAGATCAAGAATCTGAGTTATTAAGCAAATACCCGAGATTAAGATTAAGCCCCTCTAAAAGAGATAGAAGTCCACCCAATAAACATACTGGTTTAATAAATAATAAGAAATCACCATATAAAATACACAAGCAATCACAGAATACAGAAGTCCTTACTAAGAAGCACCGTACCCATGTTCAACACATCAGCAAAACACCAAACAAACCAAGGAACAATTTGACAAATGTGACTAAATCACTCACTATTAAACAATCTTCATATTCCCATGCAACAAAACTACCGAGCACAGAAAGAAAGAAATCAAATCAAGATAACTCAAAACCACATCTTATTGAACCATACAAATTAACCAGTGATAATACTTTCTTACCTCTTTCGACCGCTACAAAATTGCCATTGAGAACTGCAAATGGTTACATTCGCCCTACTAGATTATTTCCAGTGACAAACAATTCCTTAAATAAACAAGGTAGCCAAATTCCAACCCTTTCAAGTAATATTAAGACCATCCCATTAAAATCTTTAAGCCGCATGAATAAAGATTTAGTTATCAATGACTTTCAATATGATAAAGAGAATAGTGAGCATCGAGTCAGTGATCAGCATGATCTGGAACAAGCATCAAATACAATTTTAGGTAGTCCATATAAGGAGCCAGAAAACAGTATTTATAAAATTTCAATGTCGCCAGAAGGTAAATACCAACTTAATATAAGAGAAACATTTGACAATGGTTTCGACGATACAAGTATGATTGAAGATGAGAATGATAACGATTTCCTATCTTGGAAAAAAGAACAATTAAACAAATTAAACAACTCCTCCAATAACGATTATACAATTAATCAAAAGAACATAATAGATTGGGGGCAGGATGTATTGTAACATTAAGTGATTGAATTTCAAATTTAATCGTAATAGCATTAGGGTATATATATAATACAATAAATAATTGGTATTTTTGTATACTATTTTCATATATTCAATATATATAATATATTTAATAATCTTAAGAATACTAATATTTTATTAAAATTCTTTAAGTTCCATTCCTTCTGGTGGTGATGTTTCAACCTTTTCTTGTTTGACATCATCCCAATTGGTATTCAATGCAGTTCCGTTACTTTCTACAAATGATTTCATCATCGCTCTTTTTGTATCTGAATCAGCATTGGCATATAATTTTTGAAAAAATGCATCAGCTGATGAATTATCTACACCATCTTCTTCATCACTTCCTAAATCAATCTTAGACCAATCAGTTTTCTTTTTTGATGAGTTGGGATAGTTCAAAGAAGTGCCTTTATCAGAGATAGAAGTTTCATTATTATTTCTCTGTACGTATGCTTCTTTGCTGTCACTTGCTTGTAATGTTTTCCAAGTTAGAGTTTTATCTTCTTTTTCTAATATAATTTCAATTTTCTTGGAAGTTAATTCAAAATTAATATTGTCTTTCACAACAGGATACGCTAAATTTATATTGTATTCAAATTTCACACCGTTTGTATCTAATGAGTATGAAATATGCAAAAGGTTAGCATGTTCAACATAATTAATAGCAATATCTTCTTTATTTTGCGGCAAGCTTTTAGTAAAGATCGATAAATTTATCATCTTATTACTCTGGTACCAATCTGTTCTATATTTTATCTCTTCTGTTTTCACGTCAACATTGTTCGTCTCATCGCCATTCTCATCCGTCTTTTGAATAGAATCTTGATCAGATACCTTTGTAATAGTTTCTTTTGCGATATCACCCCTCTTTGTAGATGTTTTGATTTTAGATAGTTTCTTTTCCAAAGTCATCTCCCACATTGTCAAAGTAGGATCTGTATGACCGAATTGTTTGCACAAGTCCATGTTGTTTTTAGCCTCAGAGTAATTTTTCAAGTTAAAATAATGTATGAAAAATCTAAAATATATTAACCCTATTTTATTTCTATCACCTTTATCGGTTGCAATTCTCAGACTTTTCTCAAGTAGATCATGTGAGGTCTCTATAGTTATTGGATTATGCCAATCAGCCATCGAAAAATAAAGTTTCTCTAAAGCGGTAGATTTATAAATCAATGCATTTATATTTTCAGGGGATTCTTTCAATACATTATCACATATGGAGACTACTTTTAAATAATCTTTATTTTCGTAGAGCTCTTCTTTAGCAGAATCTAGATCCTTGGCGATCGCCATCCTGTTTTATTGTTGTCTTTTTCGATATTTGAAGTGATTATGGCCACACACTTATGGATTCAGTGTATAGGTAATAGTCTTGGAAAATCTAGCATTTTGTTTAATGAAATAAATAGCATAAATTTAAAAAAACTTTTAGTCGAACCAATACAAAGTAATATATTCAACGTTTTACCTCTATGAGATAATAATATACCTTTAATTTTCACTAAATTATTTACTACTTCATATTGATGGATATTATACTGAAGAACGTATTTAATGATTTGACTGCGATGCACGAAATATAAGCTCACGATTTGTGTCAAAATCTCCTAATGGTGAGCATCCCTGTATCCAGGCCTCAAACTTCAATGAAATTCATTGAAATAAACACCATTAAGATTCATACAGCGTGGAATCCATAGATTTTTATATATATAATAGTTGTAAAAGACGTTTATCTTCAATATAAGTCATCCAAAACCTTCGACACCTACGCAGTTTGGTCACAGCTTCCTAATCTTCACAATAATTTTTTGTAAATGGTTTTAATCAACATTGTAGTTCTCTAATCGTCAATTAATATCTTCACTTACTCTTGGAACTAATATATATTCATTTGTTGTTCTAATATCTGTTCATCAACTAGTTAATATAGTCTTCTTAACATTGTAAGAATATATTAACTTATATGTAGATTAGCCGCCCTTAGTCAGTCAATACGTTATGTCAATGTATCACCTTCAACGATGCGAAGTAACTTAAAAATGAGACGACCGTATTTAAAGGTACTCTTTATAAGAGCATCTGAATGCAAATTACATATGACTACCGATGTTTGCATTTTTTTTATCGATAAAGTGGCACTATTTCAATTGACTTCTATTAGATTTAATTGAAGGTTAATTGTCATTTATTGTTGTTTATCAATTTTAGAATTTCAAGCTTAAGAAGGTCAGTTTGAAGCAAATATATTTGGAACAATTATTTCAAAGTATCGAAACAATTATCAATTTTAAGATGGTGGATAAGAGTTTAGATAACCATAATAGAGCAACGGAGGAAGCCATATCTGCTCTTGATAATAGCCAGACAAAGTCAAGTTTAAATCCAAATGATCGAAGTAGTAGCACGGTTTTGAAAAACACTACAGTTGTAACACATCCTGCTGCTATCGTTTCTAATTCAATTGACACAGATATTAAAAAAATTCCTAAGGTAACTTTTGACACTAATAAGAATGTACTGAAATCTAATGGTAATAATGAAAGTTTGCCAGATATATATCGTAATACAGAAGAAAGAACTACTATTTTGCAAAGTTCCACAAAGAAAAGTCATACTGAAAATATACTAAAACCAATTTTGTCACCAACTTCATCAGTTAAAATAAACTCGTCTCCAGAGAAACCAGTTCAAGTAAAAGAAGAATCTATATTATGTCCAAACATCCCAGTTTCTGAAATTGAAAAATCAAATAGAAATGAGCACCCACATTTCATTGTTGATGACATTTTGCACACACCACCAAACAGATCAAGATCAAACAGTATCACTCCTCAGCTGCCACACAATATCGCTCCTTCTGCTGAAAATATATCTTATTTATTAAATGAACAGTTAGCAACAAAATCAAATGAAAAAGGTGAAAGTCTAGTAACAAATCTTTCAAATGATGTTGGTAAGCTCGATACCGTAAACGAGTTAAATAAATTACACAATGACAATAAAAGTTTGGAACAACTGGGGTTAACAAGAGATGATATTAGAATAGAAGACCAAGGTTTCTTGAGCAAAAATTTACCTGCTATAAATAAAGAAAGCTTGAAGAATACTGATTATAGGTTACCACAAGATGATAACAAAATCCATGTGCTATTCGGGGCTTCAGGGTCATTAGCTGTCTATAAATTAAAACCAATAATAAAAAAACTTGAAGATATATATGGAAAAGATAAGATATCTATTCAGGTAATATTAACCAAATCAGCTGAAAAATTGCTAAGTACTAAATACTTAAAGAAGAATCTGAATGCTTTAAGTACTCATTCCTCAATAAATTCTGCAGTAAAGTCACCAGTTTCTGAAAAAAGCCCAATGGTTGCAAAATCGATAACGGCGAATAACCAACCCATAGGCCCGAATAGTCCCTGTATTACAGGTCCAAGTTCAAATACGAAATTGAAGAATGAATTATTTCCTCCACATATCACTGTTTGGACAGATGAGGATGAATTTGAGAAAAATCCATTAAAGAACGGAATAAGTATACATATTGAATTGAGAAGATGGGCCGATATCTTAATAATAGCTCCAGTCACTGCTAACACATTAAGTAAAATTGTGCTTGGATTATGTGATAATTTATTAACTAACTTAGTTACTAACTGGAATACTCACTTTCCAATATTATTGGCTCCATCTTTGATATCTACTATATACAATAGCAATACCACCAAGAGACAACTTACTGAAATAAAGGAACATATGCCATGGATTGAGGTGATTAAACCATCTGAAAAGGTTGTTGGTATTAACGGTGAGATAGGTCTTGGAGGCATGGTTGATTATAATGAAATTGTCGATAGAGTGGTTATGAAACTTGGTGGGTATCCTGAAGAGACTGATGATATATTAGAAATTGGTGAAGTGACAGAGAAGTTGTTGAGCGAAGATAATAGTAGTGACAATACAAATTCTAATATAGGGACTTCAAAAGTCAGTAAGAAAACAAATATGATAAAAGAAGAGAATGATGATGATGAAGATGAAGATGAAGATGACGAAGACGAAGACGAAGATGATGAAGATGAAGATGACGAAGAGGATGATGATGATGATGAGGATGAAGATGATGAGGATGAAGATGAGGATGATCAATGTGATAAAGTGGACAATGTAATATCTTTACCCAATAAATTTAAATGAAAAGTAAATGTTTTATATAACAAGAGTTAAGAATAGAGGGCACACTATCGAATCGTTTGTAACAGTTTTTGAGAATACCAGACAAAGTCTGATAAATTCATTTGTATATAAGTATATAAAGGTATAAATGCGTTTATTATAATAGATGGGTGGTTCAGTATCTTTAGAGATTTGTTTCCATCGGTGAGAATTATTTTGGCCAATCACGTGGAATTCCGGACATATAAAATTTCCTTTCTCGTCGATTGTCTTTGCGATACCGGCCTCTTCAATTTTTCGATGAGTTGAAAGATGAAAAAAATTTAAATTGTTATTACTAATCTTATTTGTTGCTAAATAAATTAGTAATCATTTAAAAGAGTTGATATTTCATACATTTCATTTATGTTGTGATTAGTTGTTTTTAAAATTTTCATTCAACGGTTTATATATAGTTATTTCGTATAACTGTTAGAAACAAATATACAGTATAGTACACATTCAAATAACATCAGAGATGAGTTCGCCATTACTTATCCTGATTCATCCTGCCATCACGACTACACCAGAGATTTTGGAACAGAAGAAAAATGAGATACTTGCAAGAGAAACGAGTGCTTTAGATCAGTTTTTAATCAACAAGGTTAATGACGGCAGTGTCGAGCTGACTCCAAATTACTATTCGGAGATCCATTATTTGACACCTGAGAAGAGAGACTCCATCGAGTTTCCTAAGAGATTGATAGGAACTCTCGGCGAGAGTCTTATTGAGGGTGGTAAGCTCTATGGTCTTACTGACGCTTATAAGATCGATGCGTTGATCAATAATTTCGATATCAGAGAAGGAAAAGAGTCTGAGTACCACTGGGTGAAGAAGAGCGTGGACCGAGAGAGCCAGAAGACTGTGAGTTTGTTGGGTTCGAAAACCAGCGGAGTGAGCATTGTCGGTAAGAAGCTACCTCTATTGAAGAAGAAGCTCCCACTGTTCAAGAAGGCAACATCGGCTGCCAATGCGAGCCCCGTGGTTGTGAGATTGTCTGACGAAGTGGACGAACTAGAAGAGGATGATAGTGCCAGCAGCTCAAGCACCGGTTATTTTGAGAGTAAAGCCAAATACTTTGAGAGTAGCACTGGTGCTGGAGATGACGATGAGGATACTTCTTTATCTGAGGACGACCTTGTCAGTGGCGGTGTCTCGGGGATCACACTTATCACGTGCGGCAAGACGAAGCAAAAGAAGAAGAAGGCATGCAAGGATTGTACATGTGGCATGAAGGAGGAAGAAGATCAAGAGGTTGCAGAAGCGGCCAGCAGACAAGAGAAGGTGCTGAAGTTTTCAGGAGAAGAGCTGACCGAAGTAGATTTCACCATTGAAGGGAAGAAAGTGGGCGGGTGCGGCTCGTGTTCGCTTGGGGACGCCTTCAGGTGTTCTGGCTGTCCATATTTGGGTCTTCCAGCTTTCAAACCGGGCCAACCCATCAACCTTTCGAGCATATCCGACGACTTGTAGTGAGCGCCCCCCAGTTGCAATAGTCATAGAACACACACTTCAGTAGAGACAATATATAAAAGCATGTAATATATACACATAAAATACACAACACTCTCTGCTGCAAGAGCTCAGCGCACGTGACCAAACCATTATACCATTGCACGTGACCACCGCCCCGGTCACCCCCCGCAGCAGGCTCCGTTCTCCGTTGTCCGTTCTCCGTTCTCCGTTTTCTTTTCTTTGTTTAGAGAGAGAGAGAGAGAGAGAAAGAGAAAGAGAAAGAGAGAGTTAGTCATTGTGGCTTTTGCGGCCGCGCCACTGGGGGGCACACCTGCCCCTCACCAGAGCGGTGCTACGCCGTCTGGCGGCGTCTGGCGGTGGTTTCTAGAAGGATCGACCTTCCCCCCTCCCCCCGTCCCCGTCTCCTTCGACTGAAGAAAACTCTGTGAGTGCATTAATTTCTCGGTGGCGAAGGGAGCGAAGGGGGGAGCTGCCAATCAACTGGGGGAAACAACAACTTGACCTCTCTCTCCCTCTCAAAGACCCATCTCTTGTAAGAACTCTCTCTCTCTCACTTGGATGACAGGTTTTGCTTATTTCAACTGGATGAATATATATTTCAATATTTTGTATAATTCACACAATTGCAAAGTTGTATAAATGATTAAATAAAGCTATCAACTTGTGAACGACTCTTGTAGTCTCAGTCAGTCGACTTACCACCTCTCTGATCACAATTAATCAGCTCATTTTTGGTTCAATCTGCCCTTGTTTAAACGTTCTTTCTTCTATTTGTAACATGATAAGGTTTTTATTTTTAATTTCCCTTTTTTTAGAACTTAACATTTTTTTTTTCTTATCTTGATTTTATTTTATATTTATATTTATAATCTCTAATATTTTTTTTTGGGAAGTTCTTTTTTTTTTTGTTCCCTTTTCACAAGTTTTCTTTTAGTCAGGATATATAAGCAAGGGTGGCAACTCAGTAAACCATTCTAAGATAGTCACAGATACGCAAACACAAACACAAACACACAATCACAAACTAATTAAGATGTCGGATACTCAGAATATAAATATCCTTCCTAACGACGCTGCTAAGGACAAGGTGGTGATCAGCATCATCGAGGATGCAAAGAAGATGCCTGTTCAGGTGGACAGGGTGCTCACGAACCCTGAGATCAACCACGGGCTGCATAAGACAGATGTGTCGACACCAGTGGCAGGAGGCGACACGGTGGCGAAGAAACAGAGAAAGAGGAAGAGAAAGAACCAGTGCCACTACAAGGACTGCTCAAATAGTTTCATAAAATATATCGGAGACTGTCAGTATTGTGATGGTAAGTACTGTTCGAAACATAGGCTGTTAGAGAATCATCTATGCACAAAACTAGATGATTGTAAGAAAGAGTACCATAGGAGAAATGCAGCAAGACTAGCAGATGAACAAACTCATATCCCAAAACTGTCAAGCATATGATACATCAATCAAAGTGCAAATCAATCATCACTCATCAAATGTAATTAAAATCACATAATAAAAAAAGGAAAACAAAATAAATCAAAATAAAATCAAGTATGATGATTATAACCTCAAACTAGTAATGTAGAGGACATAAAAAATGAAAAGTTAATAGATTTATCACATTTAATCAATAATCAAAAAATATGTTGACCATATTCGTAGATATACGTATAATATATATCTATATTTACATAATCCATACTCACCTCACCACTTAGTTGTTTAATACGATTCTTTTTTTACCATAAATTGCAATGGATATATATTGTGTATCTTTTATAATCTATAAAAATAAATAATCTATTTAACTAACATCAGTTTAAAATATAATTATAAATATCATTCTTACAATGTCAAAAGACAGGCTCCTGAAGTCCTGTATTTTGGAAATTAGACAATTGCTCTCTAAATGCTGCTTTCATTCTATCATTACCTAACATCAGCTTAGCTAAACTTTTTCTAAAACGATCTACTAATTCAAATGTAAACATATAAATCTTACTATCGTCAATAGAACCAAATTTAATAAAGAAATAGGTCGATATCAATATAATCGATAATGGAAACCAGAAAAACCATAACATCTTATCATTTTGAAAAGTGGTCTCTCTTTGTTGCTGAAAAAATCTATTTAATCTAATTTGAATAGCCTCATCCTCATCTTCACTTGAGGTTTGCGATAAATCTTCGGTATTAGATGACAAGGTGATGGCATTTTTAGAACTAGTCATTGCTTCATTTTGATTTTCGTTAAGAAGAAGAGCAGCCTGTTGTTTTGCTTTCGAAGCATGATTAAATCCGGGGAATAAGTCTTCGTACTTAGGTAAGTCATCATTTATTCTATTTAAAACCCTATTCCATAAAGAATCATTGATTTTATCTTCATTACTTGTTGAATTATTTTCTGTTTCTGTACCTTTGCTTTCTTCATTATTTGATTTATCGTCATTCTGTGACTTATTATTTAGTTGATGATATTTCAAAGATTTATTACCCATACTGAAAACATCATTCTTGTTTTTATCACTGTTTCCAAATTCTTTAAAATCATTGGATCTCATGGAAGCAAGATCACTATCATTTGTTAAGAAACTTTCTCCATCACTAACCTCATAACCCGAATCTTCCGATTTTGGAACAATATCATAATCATAAGGATTGTCAGGCTTCATTTTCGAATGCATAATTAAATTTGATTCATTATCATAATCGAGAGAATGTAAAGAATCCACATCAAATTCGTTCGAACCTGTTCTATCACAATCTTCTTCTTGATTAACGTTGATCGCATCAAAGACTTGTAAAATTTTATTGTATTCATTTCTTGGTATATCAGAATCATGATGGTTGGTTTCATATAAATCTCTTGGTAAAATACCGTTTTTAGCTTCAATTGTTACATCAGCTTTACATTTTATCAACAGAGCTATGATTCTTGCGTCCCCATTCATGCATGCAAAATGTAAAGGAACATATCCAAATGCGTCTTTATCATCAATTCTAGCACCGTATTTAATTAAAGTGCTTACTAATTGTTGATAGCCTTTTAAAGCAGCTAAGTGCAAAAGCGTTCTACCATTGCTATCACACATAGACAAATTAGAAGAAGAATTCATAGAACTAATCACTTTAACAATTAGCATTTCATCAGTATACCCATTATTCAGTTGAGCAGAGTAATTGCTATAATTGCTATTTCCGGTACTTGCAGCACTTCCATTACCTGGAGAGAAATTTGGAGAATTTTCGTCGTTACCAACAATTCTCTTCGCTATGTTCCTCGCATCTTCTAATTTACCATTCATTTTTAAACCGACAATTTGTAAGGCTAATTCAATTAGCTGTCTATCGGTATCATCAAGGTAAGTAAAAATCGCATTTTTATTATGGTTATATTGATTGTATGCCTGGTTTGGTATGGTTGGATCTTCGGCTGTTATCAGAACTTGACCAGCAGTTACTGAAGGTGGTAAATAAGTAACCATAGTTGAATCACTCCAACACTGTGTAGATAGAGCAATATTATCACCAAATTTAATAGTCAAACCATTTTTGAAATTTGAACCTAATAAAGTAATCTCTACACCACCAGTGATTGGTCCTTGGGCCGGAATAGCTCTCTGGATCAATGGTAAATTCAAATTAGTGTTGCTATTATTGAACATATGTTGCAACGAGGTATTACTGTTCTGTTGTCTCTCAGGATGGTTGTTAGATGAAACAGGTGTTACATTTTGATTTTGATGATTTTGTAAAGTTTGATTTAATGCCTTAGTATTACTAGCAGAATTAGACCAAGATAATGGGGAATGGATTACACTGTCGGATTGGTAAGCGGGTTCTGTGACATCAGTATGTTGTCTCTTCTTTCTGTTTGATCTATTCAATAAATCAGTCCTTCTTCCCAAATTATTAGAACCAGGAGCGTTTGAATTTGATTTATTTTTATTATGCAATTCAGCACCATCTTCTGACATTGATGTTGGTGAAGGTATAATCGGCATACCCGTGTGTTGCATTCCTGTGTGCTGCATGAACGAATTTATCATAGATAATTGTTGTTGTGAATTCAATTGTAATTGTCCTTGTCCTTGTCCTTGTCCTTGTACTTGTGATTGTGATTGAGATAGTCCTCTTGTGTGAGCTTGTGAATTTGTAAAGTTCATCCTATTGGTATTATTCTGGCTACTTTGTTCATTCTCAGATGGTTGTGATTCTAAAACTATATTGTTAGTATCATGTATATTAAGATTATATTGACTATGCTGAGTTGTTTGGATGCCTTGATTAATTTGATTATTGGACGTAAAATTGAGCGAATTTTGATTCATATTATATTGTGCATCGCTCATAGATGCATAATTTGTGCTTGCTTCGGATAGATTTGTTGAATAGTATGCATCTGTATCCATATTACTGTCGAGATCTAAGCTAAAATCGGTATTGCTGTCTTGATAGTGAATAGAACCCTTGCTAGTCGAATCATTTGTTTTAAGATTAGAAGAAGTAGAAGCCCTTTTATTTGAATTGCTATTTGTTAAAGAGTCCGGTTGCGTTGGTTTTTTATCCATTATTGAAATCGGTTTACTGACTGCTTTTGCCAAAATATCACCATTCACATTTCTTAATATGAAAAGGACTTTAAATCCATTTGGTGATTTATGATGTCTTGAGTAACATACCATTCTCGCTGGTAAATCAAAATTTTGAGTTTCTTTATCTTTACAACTAATTGGGAACAGTTGTTTTGTATTGAACAACAATGCACTCCTATTTTCATTCATACACCAAAGCATATTGTCATTCAAACCTGATTTTCTTCTGGAGGCTCTTCTCTGTTCTCTGTTTATACACATTGAACAAACGTAAGTTAACTTATTTGTATCGGCACATAATAAGTGTGATTCTAAGAAAACTATTTCATCAAGGAACTTCTTTGGATAATTTCCAATGTCCTTTGACAAGAAAAACTTGTTTTTGGCTATATTATTTGGAGATAGATGTAAAATATTTTGGTTTATTATTGGTGGTTCGATTTGTATATTAATTTTAATTTGATTTTCTACACGACATTGTCTTGGAAATTCTGATATTATCAATTTATTTGGTAATTGATTCTCATCGATCGCAACTAATTCATTTATTTTTTGTAACCTTGTTTCATCATTATCGATTTTCTCTAAACTGTTATGGAAATCTGATGCTTTTGTTATTGGATCATTTCTTTTACCAAACGATACTGTGTTTTCTATTAGTAATTCGTAAATATTCTTTGTATTAGTTATATTTCTCACTTCATTATCATTATTATTCATATTTCCGTTAATAGCATGACTGTTGTTGTTGTTGACAATATTGTTATTTAAGATCGAATTATCAGTTTGACTTCCATTTGTGTTTGTCCCCAAACTTGAACTATGATCATGTAAATTTTTTCTATAGATATATGAATTCATATCTTCTTCATCTGTTTCTTGTTTCATATCCAATGAATCTGTCCTAATGAAAGCATTAAAGATTTCTTCATCGAAATCATTAGTATTCTGTTTCATCTTATTGTTTTTATTACGAAGCTTCTGAGAGTTGTTTTTATTTGTGTTGTTATTATCTAGATTTAAATCTGTATTTGGATATAAAAACTCATCCAATATATCGAAGATTTCATTCTTCTTAAGCACAGTTTTCCCCAACCCAATATTTCCATTCATCACCTATGAGTTTATTATTGTGTTTGTATGTCTTGTTTAAATATAGTTTTAAAAAAAAAAATAAAACAAAATATGATTTATCTGTTTGCTAAAAGGTAAAGAGTAATGATCAGTGGTTAACTTTAAAAAAAAAGAATGTATTGTATATTGAACCACAATTTTGTTGAATACTGTTTTTTGTACTTTTTGTTCAGGAATAAAAAAAAAATGTTGATACTTTAAATACTGTCCTGTCTTTTTTGATGAGCAAAACAGGTAATCAAAATTTAAATGAATTGGTTTTTATCTCAAATGTGAAGGAAGCAATTATATTAAATAGACAAAACTTTTTAGCGCCCACCACTATCAACCAAAAAAGACTTTTGCGTATTATAATATAAATATATTATATTATCATATATTATATTATATTATATTGTGATAAGTTTATATGGTATATAGTATATGTATCTCAGTATTATTCAGCCTTATAGAGAGATCATCAGATACTTCTAATGTGTGTGTTGTGTGTATCCCATCAAATAAATCCATTGTCCCCCATCCAACAATGTTAGCTATAGAGAGTTGTATCTTGTACGTATCAATCACCGCAACGAATGTCTCTCTCTCTATTGATTGGAGTATGACGAACGGGACACAAAAACGTAGAAAATAGAGTTTACAAAAAAAAAAAATGAAAATCCAACAAAAAAAAAAGAAATATTTTTTGAGAAATCCAACAAAAAAACAAAAACTAACCAGTAAAGCCGGGTAATCGCATTGTACTCTGTTCGAGTCCTTGTCTTAGTGGTCACGCCTCAGTTTACAATAGAATTGGAGTAATTGTTGTGATCATTGGTGTACGCGCGTGTGTGCGTGTGTTACCCGGCTGCAGGTAAATCATTTTTCACAGTAATAAGTGATGGGAAGGGGTTTCACTGAAACGGTGAAATAGCCGCCGAGGTTCTTAGCAAACACTTGAGCCAAGAAACGGGTAACCGCCCGGCAATATTCAAATAACAGATTTATATATATATAAACACAACAATAAGCTATTAATTATTATTATGACTGGGTTTATTGTGTTTTTTTTTAAGGTTGGTCCTTTTGTCTTATGTATTCTCCCTGTGTCGTGTGCAATGACCATGCCTCCCCTCCCCAGTGATTTACCCTTTTTTTTTTGTGATTAGATAGTTTCCTTTTTGTGTCTTAACTTATTTTCCTAAATCAGTTATTTTCAATGGTATATATTTATTATCTAGAGGTGACTTTTAAATATTATGTATAGATAAGAAAAAAAAAAAAAAATAATGATAATTTGCAGTTTTGATATTATTGAGCGGCTAAAAATTAATGTTCTAGTATAAATAAATACTTATTTTCATAAACACACAATCGTCTACATTTATATATATATATAAGCAGGAATGCTTGTTTATGTTTCATTTTTTCCTACATAATAGACTAAGGTAGCAAGATCGTTGCAAAAGCATGAGCATTTCCTTAATAAGCCATTTGATAATATCATGGAAACTGATCTTGCTTCAAAATTAAATACTGTTAATAAAATCAATACATTGAATAATATTGATAAGAAAAATTCCAAAATTGCTTGTAATAATTGTCGAAAAGCACATACAAAATGTTTGAAAGTTGCAGAGAATCAACCTTCAGATGATTTCAATTTGAAATGTAGATATTGTAAGATAAGGAATTTAAATTGTGATTATACAGATAAAAATCAAAAAATTACTATCTCATTGAATTATTTAAAACAACTGCAATCAAAGATTGATATATTAGAATCACAATTACATTTTATGGAAAATGACAAAGGGAAAAAAGACCCTTCATTAAATATAGGAAATACCAAAGATATAGATGGAAATACCAATCAAATACAAAAAATTGATGAAAATCAGATTGACAAACAAAATAGTGATGAAGGCGACGATGAATCATTCGAATGTAACTATCAAATAAGAAGTGGAAGATTGGTTGAATCACAGAATGGATTGAATTATTACTTTATCGGTTCTTCATCAATGACACTGTTCAATTTAGAAATTCAATCATTGATATCAAAATACATTTATTCGAACAAACATCAAGACTCAAAATTCTCGATCGATTACAATCCTACTTTGAATATTTTGTCAACAAGCTCACGAAATTTGATTAATGCCAAAGAACTTTATTTACCCAATTATTATAATGCGAAAAAACTTTTACAAACATTTATTGATTTTAACTGTGATTGCTTTTATTTCTTCAATGAAGGTATATTTAGAAAAGATTTAAAGCAATTCTATAAAATGTTGATTAAAAATTCAACAAAATCAGACAAATCACCATTATACTACAATGGAATATGGTTAGTGAAAATGTTATTAATATTTGGTATTGGTGAAATGTACTTACTTGGTAACTCAGATGAAAGTGCAGTATTGAAAGAGTACAAATTTTTTGATCAATCAAGGCACTATTTGAATAGAATGTTTAGTTTGGACTGTATGGATGCTATATTAACAACAGACTCTAATGGTATTGAGACAATGTTTCTTTATTGTTTTTATTTGCAAGTCATTGATTCCACTATTAATTCTTATTTATGTCTGGGGCATACCGTCAGGGCTTGTCTTCTTTTAGGCTGGCATGTAGATTCACAAAGCAACAATCTAAATCCATTTGAGATGGAACATAGGAGAAGATTATGGTGGACTATTTATATTTTTGAGAGGATGTTTAGTAGCAAAGCGGGCTTACCATTAAACCTATCGGATAAAAACATATCCACTGTATTACCAACGAACAATCTCAATGGTTTAGAAACTAATGGGGTTCGAGATCATACAACATTTACTAATAAAAAAAATAATTATAAATTTTCGAACGCTGAAACATTAGCTAATGGTGTTAAAATTGTTCAAATAAATGGTAAGATTTTATCAAAACTATATCAAAAACAACCAACAACAAATATTTTGCCGATTCTAAAAGGCATTCTGAAAGATTTACTGCAGTGGAGATCAAATTTACCTTCCGACTTGCAGATTGATTTCAACACACATGATCATCATTTTAAGATATCTAGAAAGCTAACCAATCTGTATACTGAATATTTTCATGGTATAAATGTCACATTAAGACCAGTGCTGTTTCATTTTATAACTATTCGTTTAAAAGATGAACAATACGGAGAATTAGATATTAAATCCAATGGAAAATCTCGTCATGGTACTTATATTAATTTACAAAATTACTCTACGACAATATTAAGTTTACTAAATAGTGCATTGAGAGCTTCAATAAATACTATCCGATCGTTATGGTCACTTTATGAGCAAAATATGGTCGCACTGTTTGGATTTATGGATAGAGAGTACTTATTTTCTGCAGCTTTTACGTTGAATTTGTTCAACGCAACGTTTGGTGTTAATGATCAAACAATGCTTCATATTGAACATTCCTTGATCATTTTACAAAAAATGGTAAGCCTAGGAAGCGAGCCTGCTATTCTTAGAAAAACGCAATTGTTAAGTTTAATGGCGAAATTAGATTTTCATGGGATTGCTAATGATATGATCAACCGATTTAATGATGAAGAACTTTATGAAGATGATTCGACAGATTTTTCTATGCCATTAACTGAATTTCACAGACAGAGTAAAAGGGATTTCAATGACCAAGAAGAGGATAATATGAAAAGGATTGATATAATTAAAAAAATAAAATTGAATAACGAGTCTCCAAATTCATTCTTTAATCTATCATCTTCCATTTCTACTGAAGGAGATGAATCACAATTTCAAAATTCACAAGAAGTACTTGATGCTGTTGTAAAAACAGAAATTGATGCACCAGATATTGTCAATCTTACATCTGCTGGAACTATTGGAAGAGTTAAGAGTTTCAATATGATACCATTTGCTGATATTGTTAATGAATCTTTAGCTAAAGGTAAACAAAGTGATCTAACCAAGGCAGAAACTGCTATAATGACGGAAAATGTTCATCAATTAAATCCGCCATGTACATATAATAATACCGATCTCGAATTTCTTTTGGAAAGTTTAAATACCATTGGTTATGATGATAACAAGATGTGGAATGAGATATCACATCAAGCAAATTGGTTAGGTGATACCATGGACCCGACTGCGGCCCCAGGTAGTGAATTATACTTCGGGAATATCGACCAGTTAATTAGCAAATAAATAACGACAAAACATTTTAATGTAGCATTATATATTCTTTTCTAAAAAATTTAATAGTTGTATCTTTTAGTTTATTAAGGTGCTACTATAGAGAATCTTTTGTATTTGAACCTTTGCTTACAATTAAAGCTCAAGTTCGCTTCAAGGTAATTTGAAATTTACTTGCAGAAAAAATGAAAAGTCTTGAAATTTCAATGAGGATAAAGGGAATACAAGATATATTTTGCTAGATTACTTTATTTATTAATTTTTAGAGAAGCAAAATTTGTTTGTCATCATTCACAAATATAACTGAAGAGTATAATATACAAATTAGCAACTATGTGGTCAATTAGAAGGCAGTCAGTAGTATTTGTGGCTGCTAAGAGAGCTTACAGTCAATCTATTCCTTTAGGTTCTAACAAGCCTAAAAAGACCCCTAGATTTGATAAATCAATGATAAAACCTGCAATAATTCTGATGATATTTGGTTCATTATTGACTAATATAAATGAATCTAAAATGGAATTGGAGGATTTAAAGCAGAGATACTCTTTAAAACAGGAAAAGTTGAACAATTTGATCAGTAGGGCTTCTCAAGGAGATACTGATTTCAATAAAGATGAGGAAATGGAACTAATTAATAAATTATTTAAAAGGCATGATATGCTATCTCAAGCAAAGTTTCACTTAAACTTTAGAGGATCAAGAGACCAATTGAAGTCACCATCGGAGATAGAAGGCAATAATTTTAATATACAGCATGGTGCCTTTAATGATGAAACAGAACAGGATGATCTAGATTCAATATGGAAAGGTATTTTAGAGAGCATTGATGATGATAAAATTGTAAGTAAAGAGAAAACTGTTATACCCGAAGCTATTGAGGATCAAAAAGATATCATCACTGATAAGCAGATTTTAAACCAAGAGATGGAGAGAGAGAAATCAAGAGCTAATAGTTATGAAGCCAATACTAGTATTCATGTTATTGTTGAAAATCCAGGAAGTGTTTCGGAAGCCGCTAAAGATAATAAAGTATCTAAGTTCTTGTAGATTATAATTAATACTAGCCTGTACATACTTCTTATTATGCATATTGTAAATGTTCTAATTATATGATATATTCGATAGATCCGCGATTATACACAATTCAAACTGTTATTCATTTTTTTGAAATTAAGTTAACTTTAAATTTGTAAATAAGTAAATTAAATTATTCAGTTAATTAATTATATATCTACATTTACTCGTATATATTATTATGTTTTTTTTTTTGTACATTTCATTATTATTACTATTTTATTTTTAAATTGTTTAATAAACAAATTCGCCCAAGTAAGCTTCAGCAACGAATCTAGCTCTAGCATTCAAGAACAGTTTCATTTCACTGATTTCTTTATCGACTTCCTCCATGAATTCAATGATGAAATCAATTAATTTATCTGTTTTTAAAGTTTCAGTATGTTTGTTAGTGATCAAAAAGGAAATGCTATAATCTTGAATTGGTAATCTTCTCAATATCTGGAAAGCTTCAGCACGTTGTTCCAAGAACCTCGTAAATTTATGTACTAAAATCTGTTCAATCTCATCAGCTTGTTTCACTTTAATGGAGACTCTTACGGAATTAACACTTGGTTCGATCAAAACTTGTTCGTTCTCATTACGAGAGACATGCATAGGTTGTAACAATAACTCAGCACTAGTATTACTGACTTCCACTTCAGGTCTATTGTGTCTTTCAACTTCTTGCGAAGAAAAGTTGCTCAATGTTAAAGCAGCCTCTAAAGAATAACGAACAGCATTCAAATATGGACGTAAAGATTGGGACATTAGGAAAGGAGTTTGTAGCGTAAACAAAAAAAAACAACCTAAAAATGTATAAGCAGCACAGTGTTGGCTTCTATATAGGGCAACAATCAAACAGTATAATTACTTTGACAATTTAAAAACAATTAATTAACTAATCAACAAATATATTACTACTAATATCTTTATATATATATATATATATATTCATCTGCCATGAAATTGTACATTTGTTAAGTATCACCAAAATTTCACTTCTCAGATTTTTTTTGCCAAAATCTCAATTTGACGAAGAAATATCCGCACAGAATTGTCCGTCACATGCCCCTTTTTAATTAAAGCACCGTTTATTTTGATTTTATTATTATCACGTGATTGGTGATATGTCTGAACTGAAATGAATTTAATTCCATCTTCTATTGAAGATGAATGAACGATTAGATGTTTAAATAGATGATTTGAAATGGGTAATACGATGATCTTCAAGCTTCTAAATATGAGTTCATTTATTTATTTAATTTTTAATTGCGGTGTAGGCTAGTTATTCAGTTTGATATCGCTAGAAATTGTAACAGACGTTTCAAAGACTAAAAAAAACACACGAGAGATGGGTGATTGGAAATCGGCGAAGGATGCAAATGGGAAAGTGTATTATTACAATGCCAAGACCGGTGTGTCACAATGGGAGAAACCAGAACAAGTGACAGAATATGGTGTCAATGAGCTGTTGAAGAAACATGGTTGGGGTGTGGCAAAAACTAAAGATGGAAAAGTTTACTATTATAATTCTTCAACTGGAGAATCGAGATGGGATATACCCAAATTTGACAGCCAAACTGAAAATAAAGAGGTAGCTGATGTTAAGGGCGAAACTGGAAAGAATGACCTTAACAATGAATCCAAGAGTGAAGTTGATAAGGAAAAAAAGATGGTGAAGAAATCGGACAGCAAAGAAGTCTCAGTTGACAAATCTGATTCATTGTATCATGGCAGTTCGAAAATTCTGCATGTAAAACCGAAATTGAAAGAGGATGCAGAGAAAGATTTTATGGAAATGTTAAAAGAGAATAATGTTGATGCCACATGGTCCTTCAGAAAAATTATTTCAGAATTGGGGAGTACAGATCCCAGATATTGGATAGTGGATGATGATCCACTTTGGAAACAAAATATGTTCGAGAAATACCTTTCCAATAGATCAGAGGATCAACTGATTAAAGAATTCTCTGAAATTAACAAGTTTAAGGAGGCTTTTCTAAATATGTTGAAAGAACATAAAGAAATAAAATATTATTCTAGATGGAGAACGGTGCAGAAAATGATTTTGAATGAACCAATATATAAACATTCGACGGTCAGTGAATCCACGAAGAAGAATACATTTACCGAATACATAGAGAAGCTGAATAACAGTAAAAATGAAGCTGACAAACAATTAAAAGAAAATGCTTTGAACGAAATAAGGGCCTACCTCCGCAGTATTTTATTAAAAGATAATGAAGAAGGCAATGTGGAGATGGTTTCTCCAATATCATGGGAAACTTTGTCAGAACAGTATTTATTTGAGAATAATAAAAGGTATATGTCGAATAAGCATTTTAAAATATTAACTAAGCATGAAGTGCTGATGGAATATATTGAAATTGTTAACGACTTACAGAAAAACATGGAACAATCCTTGAAAAATTTACAAACACATAATTATACACAAGATAGAATTGTTAGAGATAGATACAAAGATATGTTAAATAATCTGAAGGTTGATGGTGTGCTTGCTATAAGAGCTAATTCTAAATGGGGAGATATTTATCCAATTATCAAGAATGATGATAGATTTTTAAATATTTTGGGTAGAAATGGCTCGAATGCTTACGATTTATTTATGGATCTTATTGAAGAAAGAAAACACATTATTGATGCACACAGGCTGATTGCTAATCAAATCATATCGGATAATAATTTTCATTGGATTGACGATCCTACAAAAACTTTAGAGCAAAAAAAAGTAGTGAAGACTATATTAACCAGCGATGTAAGACTTAAAAGTAATGTAGATGATATCGATATGGATCTTGTGATAGAAGCATTAATTAAAAGCTGGAGAGAAAAGGAGGTAGAGCGTCAAAGGGTTACAAAGCAAATGTTAGACAAACAAAGCCGTTATTATAGACATATGTTAGAAAGGATGACAAGACAATATCCTATTATTGCCACGGGAGATTATGAGAGAGTTCAAGAGTTGTTAAAAACGACACCAGAAGATATTGCCATGGAAGGGCATGACGCAATGAAGAAAGAGTTGTTAGTATCGTTTCAGAATGCTTTCAAGAAGAGGGATATTTACAATAAGAAGGAATCGATTTCCTCATCTTCTGTGCCTCAATCCAAGAAGAGGTCATTAGCAACTGCCAACGATCTTGACTATTAGCATAAACTATTAAATTATATATTTGCACTATTTGAAGTGAGGTTAACACTTCATATAAACTAAATAATTATAGAATGAAAAAGAAGAATAAGAATTATTTTGGATCATTGTATTATTATGTAATTGTATGTATTTTATATTTGATACTTGTCTTATTCTGTGGAGAATAGAGAACTCAAAGCTATTAGACCTAACAAACCGTATTTTGCGTATTTGTTTTCTGAAATCCATATTGTGATATAACCAATTTTTGGTAAGTAACCCTTCACAGTTCCCACTATATCAGTTTGTTTATCCAGATAGATATTTCTGTTTGCATATAATGAGATATCGTTTCCAGCGTTGTTATCACCTTTTGTCAATAAGAATTGTTTGTTATTCTGTTCGCTCGACGAGTGATGTTCTCTTAGGACTCTGTGAACGATTGGGATAGCTTTATCTTCTTGTTCATAGACGACGATGTCACCGACTTTATTCAATTCGTTTCTATTCCATAGAAACAAGACATCACCTCTTTGGAATGCAGGTTCCATTGAGCCTGAAATGACGACGACAATAGGAGAATGCGAGTCTGTGACCACAGACAGACCTTTCCATATCATGAACGTGGATGACAGGATGAAGCAGACGTTCAAAAATCTGACCAATTCTAATCGTAGATTCATCTTTGACGGTTATGAATGCGAGTGAATGCGAGTGATGGCGAATGTTGTCTTCAGAATCTCTCAAATGTGATCTCAATACTCTTCGTGATTCGTAACAGCGAAGTACCCAAAACAATAGAGGACACCAACTAAATATACCATAAAGAGATTCGAACAACCCTTGCTTTGACCTTCCTGAAGCCATCCAGTCTCACCAATCGACCAACCGACTACCACCTTCCAATGATCACTACGATTGAGCCTCTTCAATTCTCACAAACTCGTTGTGCTTCGTAAGCTTCCAAAAGGCCTTTCAAGAATTTCGCTGGCCGTAACACGACCGGGTCGCGCTGCACGGCGGAGAGTGAAACTTACGCCGTAGTGAAGCGGTTCTGGCCCGGGCTGGCCAGGCAAGGGAGGCAGCCTCTGCTAATGAGAGATTTAATGATTAGGGTGCAGTGGTTTGCTATACGAGGTGCCTTGGAAAAGGTGCAAATGCGACTGCAAGATGTGGTTTGTGATTGGTATATAAAGGTGGGTCCATTGCCTGTTTCTTTTCCATGTTGGGTTAGAAAGTAAGTGTAAATACCCAAACACAAGACTGTCCCCCCAACCCCCCGTACACACACTGCGTACGATTCACGATTACTAAGATACAGATGTCCATTCAAACCAATAACTTACTCAAGGTCAGCGAGCTTCCTCTCTCGCAGATCCACAGACCCATCCAGCCGGTGCTGGACTACCAGAAGATCGACGCCATGGTCTCCACCTACAAGGGAACCCCCGTCGCCTCCAAGACTTGCTCCTTAGCGGATGCAGAAACTTTCAAAAACGGGAAATTGCCTCCCATCGACGTCCTGAGCGTTCGTGAACAAGGCCAGAGCTACTATTTTGCCTTCGGTGGTTGTCACAGGTTCCAGGCATACGACAGACTGGCCCAGGAGTCTCCAGATAAGGAGGTCATGGTCCGTTGCAAGATCATCCCTGCCACAAGAAGACAATTGAGATTGTATGTGGGCTCCTCCATCGACGAGATGTTCGAGAACGTTCCGCAACAAGCATAGAAACCACTCGTCGGCCCCACCATGTAATGAATGACCCTTCACATCGACGGCAACGCCATAGCCCTAGACCGTATATATACAAGAACACATCAACGTACATACATACATACATTCACACATATATATATATATATGTATGTATATACCCTTTCAATAGAATACACATTAATGAGCTCTTCAAACAATCAACAAACCTCTATTGGCCATCATGCACCTCCATGCCAAGTGAGTTGGCATCTCATTGGTTGGTTACCCGAAAAGGTTGGGTCGCTTCACAATTAGGGACTCTTCCGATGTGATTGGTCAATCAATATC
The DNA here is from genome assembly GCA_030568035.1 of Tetrapisispora nanseiensis. Classification (NCBI taxonomy): domain Eukaryota; kingdom Fungi; phylum Ascomycota; class Saccharomycetes; order Saccharomycetales; family Saccharomycetaceae; genus Tetrapisispora; species Tetrapisispora nanseiensis. Next base: position 127,250 of record JAJLTH010000009.1, on the reverse strand, counting down.
TTTAAGGTTCACTTTGATCAACAGAGACACTGTTTAGATATTGATATATAAGGAGATAAGGCATGGAAAATATGATTTCCCATTGTGTAATTAAATTGTTTTCAGTGTGCTGTTCTGTAGATTATTATTGTTTCTTCTCATTTGTTGTAAAAAAGTCAAACAAGTATATACATTTAATTAAATACATATACACATACACACACTCACACTCACGCCTATATATATATACGCTAAACCCCATGTTCTCTAGAATCGCTAAAAGATCTTTCTCCTCGACTATTGCCAGCCCATACAAAGTCACTGTACTTGGTGCCAACGGTGGTATTGGTCAACCTCTTTCTTTGTTGTTGAAATTGAACGATAAAGTTACTGACTTGAGATTGTACGATTTGAGAGGTGCTAAAGGTGTGGCCACTGACTTATCCCACATTCCAACTAACTCAACTGTAAAAGGGTTCACTCCAGATAAAGTTGATTCCGTCAGCAGCGGTCTATCTCATGCATTGGAAGGTACTGATGTCGTTATTATTCCTGCAGGTGTCCCAAGAAAACCAGGTATGACCAGAGACGATTTATTTGCAATCAACGCTGGTATTGTCAGAGATTTGGCTACTGCTGCTGCAGAAAACGCCCCAGATGCCGCCATCTTGGTTATTTCTAATCCTGTAAACTCCACTGTTCCAATTGTAGCAGAAGTTTTGAAACAAAAAGGTGTTTACAACCCAAAGAAATTATTCGGTGTCACTACTCTAGATGTCATCAGATCTTCCAGATTTATCTCAGAAGTTGTCCACACTGACCCAACTACTGAAAAGGTCGATGTTGTAGGTGGTCACTCCGGTATCACAATTATTCCATTGCTTTCAAAAACTAAATATTATCAATCTTTATCTCCAGAAGAAAAAGCTAACTTAATCCACAGAATTCAATTTGGTGGTGACGAAGTCGTCAAAGCTAAGGACGGTGCAGGTTCTGCTACTTTGTCTATGGCCAGAGCTGGTGCAAGATTTGCTGATTCTGTACTAAGAGGTTTTGCCGGTGAAAAGAATGTTGTTGAACCAACTTTTGTCGACTCTCCTTTATATAAGTCGGAAGGTATTGAATTCTTTGCCTCTCCAGTTACTTTAGGTCCAAATGGTGTTGAGCAAATTCATGAAGTTGGTAAGATTTCAGCTGAAGAACAAGAAATGTTAGAAAAATGTAAGGAAACCTTAAAGAAAAATATCGAAAAAGGTGTTGCATTCGCTAATAAGAAATGAAACTGATGCTTGACCAATTTATTTATTAATATTCTGATTTATATATAGACTGAATTTGTGTATTTATAACTATATATCTTTACGTCCGTAAAATATTTATGCCCAATTTTCGTAGAGCTTATGCAAAATCTATCAATTCTAGTTTTCTATAATCTATTCTGGCAAGTGGCAGATTATGTTATTCATCATCACTTGAATTAATTGTACCCGTACTATTATTCCTCAGTTTAGCAACTGGGATATTCAACAATGATATCTTTCTTTTGGATGTATCAATAGTTTTGCCACCCATATCACTTGTATCCAGTTTATGCAATACTGGTTTTTCCTTCCCTGTATCTGATTCATCTCTAAGACCAGAAGTGCTAACATTTACTGTAAGCGGCGAATGAATTGAATCTTCACTTCCAAAGTTCTTATTGTAGTAAATACTACGATTTGATTTTAATCCAGGTGATGGCGAAGAATTATTACTGATAAGAGAATTGTAGATATTTGAGACATGTTTCATAGTTTTGGACTCTATATTGCTAGAATTGGTCTTCTCCCCAGAAGTCGTGTTTTCCTTTTCATTCTTCTGTGAGTTCAAATACTTGCTAAATAAGTTTGTATTACTATTACTCTTGAATATTGTCTGTGTTAATTCATCATGGTTGCTGCTCAATTGATTTCCTTCATTCTCTCTTAGAAGGTTTAAGCTCTTACGAGGAGAAGGATTATATGATGAATCTGTCAATTGCCTATCTAATTGTGAACTATTAGAGTTATGTAGCTCTATACCATGGAAATTAGTTGAGCCCTTGTTTGGTATATGTAAATCTCTCTTAGTGAAACTCCCTCTCCTTCCTGGCTTATTTCCTCCTTTGCCAAAACCATGGTCAATTGCATTTAATAGAGATGTAAAACTTGCTGCTCTTGTGATTGGTGACTGTACAGAAGTTTTATTTATAAAATTTCCTGCATTATTAATATTTAATCCGGATGCCAATACTAAGTCATCATTACTCCCTTTATTACCAGCTCCATTGTTGCTGAGTGATGTAGTGATATTGTTTGCGATAGATGCTCTTCGGCTATTCGATATCCTTGACAAATTGTTTAATACATTAGTCTGTGAGTATAAAGACACAGTTGGAGAATTCATAGAATATATTGGCGAAGGGCCATCTTCAAATGATGCTTTAGGTGGAAGAACCGGTGTTCTGAACGACTGATAACTTGGTATTTTCGTTATTCCTGAAGCTTGAACTTCCTTTAACAGATTTTTATACAATGCTTTTAGTTCGAATGTCATGGCGACATCACTGGGCTTCCATCCATCTTTATTCCTAATTTGCTCGTCCTTACTATTACCTTCCAATATTAATATTCTCAAACAATTAATGCTTCCGTGAGCTAAGCAAATATGTAATGGAATGTCACCATTGTTATCAGGTATAGACAATTGAGCACCGACACCAATTAGTAAACTTAAACATTGGTTATAATCTTGGCTACAGGCAATGTGGGCAGGTGTTCTACCAAAATTTCCCTTTTTATTTATGAATTGTGGGAAATATTGAAGTAATAAATGAGTAGTCTGTTCATGTCCATTCATTATTGATAGATGAACGCAAGTATCATGATCAAATGTCTTTAATATTTCATGTCGATCATGGCCCATTTGAATCAATAATGCACAAATTAGATATCTTCCATTATAGGAGGCATAATGTAACGATGACCATCCATTCTCTGGATTAATATTAGTTAATAAGTCAGGAAATCGCCGTAGTAATCTCTTGACAATTAAAATATTACCTTCGATGATTGCTTTCCTTAACCTATTTGAAGGATCACCAAGCATTTCTTTTTCGAATAAAAATGATCTCTTGATGTGTATCGAAATATTGTACTTATAATGGGAAAAAGTTAGCCATATGTAAAGATAGCCGTAAAGTTATATTATAATAAGTTTAACTTCTTGAGATTCACAGCAAAGTTTACGGATTGTTAAATACAATTTGAGTAATAACCTTCTCATCATTCCTTTTAAAGGTTTTTTTGAATTTTCAGTCTCTTCATAATGAAAGTTTAATAATCCGGCATTGTTCAGTCGATATTAGAATTGATCGAATTTGAAAAAGGCTAGAATCTGATATTTCTTGTGGCAAAATTATTTAAGGAATCACTTTCTAAACGTGTAAAATCAACTGTAATTTATTATTTGAAGCAATTGCTCGCAAAGAAAACAGTAGTTATGTCATTAGTGGTTATAAGTTACGAATACAATACTTTCAGGACGACAATATCGAGGAACTCAGCATTAAGTGACATTTTGATTGATGTACTGAAACATTTTAAGGTATATAAAACAGATTCAGATGCTTCGAACTGGTATCTTACCAATTCAAATATTCCAGTAGCCTTGGATATCCCTTGGGTACTATTAAATTTACCTGCAGGCATCAAACTGCAATTGGTTGAAAAGAATATTAATACAACAGGTCCAACCGACCAACCTGCCTGTAAATTAATAAAAATCAGATTTCAAATACCTAGCAGGTCTCCTGTCACTGCCAGTATAAATAATTTAGAGAATTTGAAAAGAGTCATTGATATATTATCAGAAGAAAATGGATGGGAGTTTGATAAAGATGTTACAACTCTTCAAGTATTCTCAAAAGAAATTAAATATGAAGATTTGGTTAATCACTCTTTGGAATCGTTGGGTATTGACGCACCAACTTCTTTGAGATTAAATTTGAAATTTAATTCTAACCAAAATAAGGATAATAATGATAATAGTGGATCGATACAAAATACACATGAGCTTATTGCAACAACTAATGAGTCTGTATCTGATTCGAACAATCAAGAATCTAATGATGTAGTAGTATCTGAACCGCCTCACAAACTGCATCAAGTTTCATTGTATCTGCCATCAAAAGATTCATATACAGAATTATTAACAAGGAGAAACGATAATGAGGACGAGTTAGCTTTAACAGTTGAAGATGCAAGAAGATATCAAAATGCCCTCTCACGAAAAACAGGAACATATGGTGGGCAAATGTTAACAAGACGTTTGAAACAAAAATATGATGATGAATTGATAGCTAAAAGGGAATCTATACAAGAATGCACACTAAGAATAAGGTTTCCTGATCGTTCAAACGTAGAGATTGCATTTAAGCCGGATGATACGGCACATATTGTTTATGAAGTTATTAGAAAATCACTTTTTGAGCGTGATATTGAGTTCACCTTATGCACTACTCATCCGCTGATCGTTCTTAAAGATAATAATAATGAACTGTTAAAGGATCTAAATTTTACTTCAAAAACTCTACTCTTATTCAAATCAGAGTATCAAGGTCAATTTTTGAGAGATGAGCTTTTAGCTTCAGCTAAAGATATATCTGAGGCAGATGATATAAAAGCAGATAGCAGCTTGAATCAAATTGAGAGTCAAGATTCTTCTAAATTTGTGACAATAGGTGAAAAAATAGGTACCAATAAAACATTTACCAAATCTAATAAGGTTCCTAAATGGTTTAGGACAGGGAAAAAATAAAAAATTGTTTCATTCTATAATATATAATTTATTATTTATGTCGATTATGTATTTACAAGTTTTAGTATTTCAGATATACTCGTATCCTCAATTTTCAAATCTTTAAATGTTTGCTCTATATCCTGTTTCATGGTTACCTTATCCTTTGAAACATGATATAAATATCTTAAAATTTCTTCTATGATTGAATTGGTCGAGAAGTTTTCCTTTCTAGGTTTAAACAGTATCTTTTTATCCTTTATCATTTGTTTAACCTTCAAGGTAGATTCGGTTACTCTTTTTTTATTTGTTAAACCATGGTCTCCAACTTGGTAACTAGAAAGGTTATGAATGTATGCATATTCTATACCTTTTAAGATGTAAACCTTAGATTCTGGTGCTAAGTCAAGTCCATAGCGCTGACTCACATAATATATTATTCCAACTAATCCCAATAAATCACCTGAGGTTAGAAAAGTTTTAATCAGTAAATTGTAAATAGGTTGATTCATTAAAAAAGCGTTATCTTCAGTCATTGTGCAAAATAACTTTCTATGGGAGTACAATGGAAATAGAAATGTGATTGACCTCAATTGGCTGCGCATAGTATTCCATGAATAATTATTAAATTTTGGGTTTGTTATCTCATTATTAGCTATTACTACTTTATAGTATCTTAGATATGCTTTACAAATTTCGATGTAAAGTTGACTAGTGATTTTTGTTTTTCTTGGTAATTTTACTGATGTAGAACTTGAAGTTTCAGATGCTATTTTTTCAGTTAATAATTGATTGATTATATTAAAACAATTGTTAAAATCTTTCTTATCGATATAGAAATTTAGAAGTTTCGTAAGGAAAGAAGAGGTTAATACTATATTATTATCTGTCACTTTATTAAGTAGTTCAGAAACTTTTTCGGAGTATTTAGTTATATTTTTGGAACCTTTTTTGCTTTGAATATTATAATAATCTATGAATAGTGCGTAATGATCGGCACTCGAGAATTTAATCTGTTTTATTTCATCATTCTCGTTTATATTATTGGGTTGCATATCATTTTCTTCCATTTTTTTCAAAAACATGTTAGCTTTTGTAATTTCGTTGCTTTTAAGCAGGTACTTTAATATTTGATATGAATTTGCTGCAGTAGCACCTATATTTGTACAATCTTTTTCTGTTATATAGTCATATATCAGACCATTTAAAGCAGGATATCTTATCAATAATTCGAAGTCAGAGTATAATAGCCCATCATAATCTCTGTTCTTATTAATTTCATTTTTAACCTCATCAATCATATTTTTAAAGTGTTCAAATAATTCATTAGTAGTGTTGGCTTTTTCTTTGCAATGAGACTTTAATGTTTCGACAAAGTTAGAGGGTGACTCGAGTAGGTTTAGTTTTAAGGATTTAATTAATAATTTCAAATCATCATCTTGAAATGTATCTGATAAAATAAAAGTATTTAATATTTCATATACTAATCCAACGTTTTGCCTTTGTGATAAGTAAACAAGTATTTTGGCAATTTCATTAATAGAAAATGGTTGTGTTTCGTCTAAAAATTCATAAGCCTGTTCTTCAGAATTGAAATTCATCCCATTGATAGGATTTTGATGGGTAGCATCGTTTATTCCTATATAGCCATATTTTTCTATCATTTGAAAAAACCTGTTTATAAAAGATCTTATGCTTCTTGTATCGTTAATGTGGTGTTTCTTTTTAATTACTGACACGAAAATTTTTGGAGATAAATATGGGTATGATTTAAATTTATCATCCATCTCTAATAGTAATTTGTCAAATTTCTTTAAAGAATTTCCTGTTAGATATATCATAAGACCAACCTCATACCACCACCTCTTTGGACATTTATCTTTATACGAAGTAAAAAGAGAAGATGCTTTTTTGAAGTTTCCATAATTAACTAATGCATTAATGTAGAATGATTCGTTGACAGGGTCTAACCGGACTTTATTTGTCGAATAAAGTAAATTTCCTGATATATAAATTCCTTTTGTTTTTAATTTATCTGATGGTAATAGTTTAGATACTTCAAAAACTCTTACTAGTTGTTCAATGGTTATTGGTAGCTCTGATACTGGTGTACGGATAATATTGTGCTCAAAATTCATCAAAATGTCTAAAATAAACAGGAAATTGTTGAATAATTTAGGTTCCTCGTTTTCCAGTTCCCGTGACATTATTAGTTTTTGAAACAATGCGGTAGATTCTTCTTCCTCTCTTTGCATTAACTTGGTTTGGTTTTCGATCCTCGATAATTTAAACTTTTCAGCGCCCATCTTTTGATACTGATTCAATTCAATCTCTGATTCTTCAAGAAGAAAATCAAATACGTAATTAAATTTCTTACTTTTATCAGAAGTTTCTGCTAAAGATTTTTTCAATCTGTTAAAATTACTGCTGCTTCTATTATATGATGATTTTGTAAAATTCAAATAATCTATAATCGTCTCATTGATATCATCGGTATCTGCTGCACTTTTCTTCTCTTTAAGAAGTCCCTCCAAATAACCAGCTCCTTCATTTACCTGTTTATTTTCTTTGATACCTGTGGTATCATTTAACTTCAAATTTCTCGATCTAAATATATGAGAGGCTGGAGAAGCTTTCCTTCTGTAAAATCGTAACTGAGATCGAAGAAATAACCTCGATCTTGCAAACGTCAGCATATGATTCCCTTCTATGGTTCTCTAAAATGAAATGTATACTATAATGTCTCTCTACTTCCTATTTTTATAACAATCTATGAATATTAAAATATAAGGTTAATAATGCATTCAAAGTTATACATCAATACATTTAAATTGTTCCACTATAAAATTAAAATTGTATTTATGGAGAAATTGTGCGCACCGTTAAATAATTTTACACAAATGCCGATGTGTAAATGGAAAAAGTCAACTGCTAGATTAACGATAACTGATGAGCATCGAACTAATGAATACTTATTGTAAACGAATGGAAAAGTGGGTATGATAATATTTCCAGAATATAAAACAATACCAAGGTTAAAAAATTGACTTGCTTAAATATTTTATTGGACCCCATGCCCCCATCCCCTTTTGTATGGTGAGGACCAAATACGTCCCACCCGCTAACAAACCAAGGTTGCCTTCAAGGCTGCAATGTCTATGTATGTATGTATATCATTGCTGATCGATAAATAGAGGGTTGGTATATTTATCTCACTTAATATATTTTGTTTTGTGGTTACCATACAGTCTAATACTTTGAGGGGGTCAAATGAGGGTGTCAATTTATCATCACTGATTAACCATTTATGACACTAGTATTGATAATCAGAAAACCATTGTATCATTAAAAGAGAGCTAAACCCTCGGAAATATCAAGTACATCTTAAATACAGTTGGTAGCAGTTAAATATATATATATATATAAGTTATAATTCATATCATAAAAGTTCAAAGATTGAACTTGTGTATCCCAAGTTATATAGCATCAATAGCCGCGATCATGATTCACGAATTACGTGCACAGTGACTTTTGGCCGGGTCATGCCATCGCTCGAATTGATGAGGGCATAAAAAAAAAAAAAAAAAAAATCGAAAAGGAAACGCCATCGATCGACTCACACGATTCACGACGATTCGATGAGTTTGAATTAGTGAAAAATTTTTCAATCTGATGCAATTTCATTAATATATAAATAGTTTACGTTTCTTTAATTGTTGATTTAATTAATTTATCATTACGATTTTATATTATCTCTCTCTTTAATCTTTTTTGTTTATTGTCTAAGTTTTCAATATATTCTCAATACTAAGTCAATATACCCAAACTCAAATTTATAAAAATGTCTTTAGGTACTTTATACATTAATGCTTCTCCAAGATGTCTTGTTCCAAAAGTTTTAATCGAATCTTTAGGTTTAGACGTTAAAATTGAAACTTTAGCTACCGCAACTGATTCTTTCGCCGCTAAGTTTCCAATTAAGAAGTTCCCAGCTTTCGAAGGTGCCGATGGTTTCAAGCTTCACGAAGTTGTCGCTATCTCTCAATACTGTATGTTATAATGTGTTTTTTTTTTTTTTTTATTGGTTAAGTTTTCACAATGCCATGTGTAACGTATTTAGCGAAACATTTGTTTGAAATGGTATTGTTACAATGATGAGAAACATTTAAATTTATTTTTACAGTTATCCCTGTCTGAATGGGTGTAAATTGGTAATATCTCATATGTCGATAATTTTTACTCTGAAGTAATAATAGCCCAATATGACAAATTTGTTTCGCTTTTTCACATGTTGTTTACATTTGTTATCAGGTTTGATATCTAATTGGATACCAAAACTGGAAATGAATGAAAGAAATTTTTCATAGAATTAAGTGAATGAATTTTTTTTACTAACATTTTGTTATGAAATACATGTGTCAAACCATTTTTATTTCAATGTTGAACAGTAATCGAATTAATTGATGATGAAAAAGTTAAGAACACCTTATTAGGTGGTAACGCTAAAGACCGTGCCTCTGTTGCTAAGATGACCTCTTTCTTCAACACTGATTGTTTAAATGCTCTTGTTACTCCATTCTTAATGATTAAAAATTTGATTCCATTCAACAAGAAGGTTTCCGATGAAAAGCTAAATGAATTAAAGTACTACTCTAGTGTGTTGGACAGAAAATTAAGAGATTTCACTTTCTTAGTTAACGAAGACATCACGGTTGGTGATCTTTTCGCTGCCAATATCTATGGTAATGCTTTCATCACCATTTTGGGTGCTAAGGAAAGAAAGGAATATCCAAACTTAGTTAGATACATTAGCACCGTCTTAGCTTCCAAATACTTCAAGAGCGAAACTGCCAGATTCCAATTCGTTGAAACTGCTCTCGCTTTTGTTCCACCAAAGAAGGAAAAGAAAGAAAAGAAGCAACAACCAGCTGCTAAGAAGGAAGAAAAGCCAGCTGCCGACGCTGAACCAGCCCCAGAAAAGAAACCAAAGCATCCATTAGAAGCTTTAGGTAGATCTACTTTCGTTTTAGACGAATGGAAGAGAAAATACTCTAACGAAGATACCAGACCAGTCGCTTTACCATGGTTCTGGGAAAACTACAACCCAGAAGAATACTCTTTATGGAAAGTTGACTACAAATATAACGATGAATTAACTCAAACTTTCATGTCTAACAACTTGGTCGGTGGTTTCTTCAACAGATTATCCGGTTCCATCAAGTACATGTTCGGTAGTTTAGTCGTCTACGGTGAAAACAACAACAACGGTATTATTGGTGCTGTTCTAGTTAGAGGTCAAGAATACGCCCCAGCCTTTGATGTTGCTCCAGATTGGGAATCTTACTCTTACACCAAGTTGGACCCATCTAAGGAAGAAGACAAAGCCTTCATCAACAACATGTGGGCTTGGGATGAACCAGTTGTCGTTAACGGTGAAAATAAGGAAATCGCTGACGGTAAGGTCTTAAAATAATCTAATAGTTAATGTGTATATACTTTATAAATAATAATATCCGCTAATACTATACGACATGTGTCAAAGTTGATGATAGATAATTTTACAAAAATTTAGAATTGTGTTTTAGTAAGTTACATTGTAAAGTCCTACGCTATAGAATATTCGTCGGATCACATGATGTATATAATTTATCTATCTATGGACATGAAAATGAATATTATTTATATTTTAGCAAGATCTGAACTAAAACAGCTGATTTTACTACATGCGGATATTGATGGTATAGTTAATTCATCAAGAAATCTTGTAGAATAGCTCTTTTTCCTTCTATGTTTGATCTCATATAATTATTAAAAAGACTATCATTAATCATGTTGCAATTTTTAAATAATCTCAATGCAGGATCAAAAAAATGCACATCATAATAATTAATATCTCTCTTAATAATCATATTTTTATTTCTAATCATTGCCTCCTTTAGTAATGTGATAAAAGATATATTCTCTGTTAAATTATATTCTTCTAACTTTGGTATCACATAAACTTTCATGAATTCAGTGAAGGAATTTTGGAAAAGAGATTGATTCCATTCTGGAGATTTCCTAATTTCAATATTCTCAAGTATTAATCTTAAAAGTTTCTCATCAATAGTTATTTTACTTCGTTCAATAATATTGGAAATACTATTTAAGCCACCTAGTGAAAGCAGCTCTTTGATGAAAACAATTATAATTTCTTTTGGTTGTTCTTCATAAACTTTCCTCTCTAGAGTATTGTACAAAGAAGTCAGATTTATAATTTTACCTACCTGGTTTGTCTCCAAATGAGCAGCTTGAAAAACAATAGTTTCCTTCAATTCAGAAATAATACTCTTTTTATTAGCTTTTTGAACAATTATATTGATTAAAGAATTCAGTTCATTGTAATGCTTACAATTCTCAATAAAATGACTAAAAACCTTGGCTTCATTAATAACGTTGAGAGAATAGCCGATAGCACCAGAGTTAGTATTTGTCTTGAAATCTGAATTAGATCTATTTTTGGAAGCCTGTTTTACAAGGTTTAGATAATTTATCAGGCTTAAATTGTCAGGCTTCCATCCGTTCAAAATGATGGAGTATAAAAGCTTTCTGCTATTTACTAGATCTGAATTTTTTAAATAAACATCCAAAATAAGTTGTTTCGTCTTTGGGGTAAATTCTATTTGATCAATACCTTTATTGAAAGAGAATTCAATTCTCTCTAGAAGTTGTAGTATTGCCGGATTAACTTTTTGGGAACCTAACTCATACCTTTTAATTGTGTCAAATAATTGAATTAACAAAGTTTCTAAAATTTTAATATTCTCGATTCCGTTATTTAAGTGATTTTGTAAGGAACTTATTAATGTAATGCAAAAGGTGTCTGATTTAACATAATTCTGAAGTAAAAACAAATATAGATCCTCGATAAATACATTAGAACCCTCTGAGTTACAAATTCCATTTATTAAAAGATCAATATCTTGAACACTAATAGGTTTAGCGCTATCATCAATCAAGTTATTAATAAAAGTTTGTAAATCTGCATACTTAGGTAGCATTATTTTAATCCTAGGAATTTCGATAGGTAGTTGTGCAGATTCAACATCTCTTAGTTCTTTAATAATTTTATAATCCATATCAATATTATACTTGGTTAGCCACTTTGAAAGGCCTTTGACAGATTTAAATTCTAGTTTATCGTTTGTGTATGAAGGAAAACGATCAAACCTAGAATATTTGATAATTGGTACTATATTTCTACCATCTAATAAGTTAGGATTTACTTCTTTCGAACATAACGTCAGTGCTTCAACCGTCGATGGCCTATAAAAGCTATGTGCTATAGAACCATTTTGGAAAGTATTATTTTTGTTATTAATTACAGTATAGTTATGAAACAGTTTCCTCAATTCGTCATTAGAAAATTTTCTTGGTGCATTTTTCCAACCAAAAAGGCGACAATTTCCCTTCACTCCATACATAAGTTACTTAATTATAATCTTAAGATAGCTTTTTAAAATTTCAATTGTGAATGACGGGTGGATGTAATTCTAAAATTTAGATAAATCTCAACAGAATATTCATCAACTATCTGAGAAATGAAATATGAAGGAATGTGTTTTTTATAGATTCTTTTAGAGTTATTTGTATTCAATCACTTTTAGAAATAACCAAAACACCGATGGCGATTATGAAAGTGTTTCAAAATACTGATCCGTAAACCAATTGATTTAAAGATCACACTGGTGGGTACAATTTTGTAATTTTGAAATAATTTTATTTTTCCAAAAGCGCTGCTGGAGAAAAATCATAAATAACACTATTTCTGTAATCACGTGATTTTAAATATAGAGAGTCATACTGACTGGCATTATGAATTAACTGGGTGTATATGAATGAGTTGGTTCAATTAATTGCATATTTTTACTTTTATTGGATGACATTAGAAATAATGATCCATCGTCTGAAACAGATGCAATCTCAATTAATGAATAAACTTCGATAGGGTCTGCGTTATCGGCTTGGTTCTCGTAATTTTCCCTATTTCTCAATGCTTCATAATGAAGTGTACTTATATTTCGCTTCAATGACCACAATAATGAACTGCATACAGCATTAGCCAACGTAACAGGATATAAAATCAATCCAACCCAGGTCAAGGAATCTAAGAAAAGTAACGTATCTATAAGGACACACAAAAGGCTCAGCAAAAATGTCGGTAAAGACAATAAAGCACATATTAGACTAAAACGTGAGTTAGACTTAAGTTTAGGGTAATTCATCAATAATGACATAACCCAAAGTACAAATTCAAACAGTAGAGCAATAGGATGTACAATCATAATTTTAGTGACTTGAACATCTGTGAATGATGGTAAAAAAAATGGAGGTGGTTTATCATGTTGATTATTTGGTATTTTCCTTGGAGCATGGTACCCTATTCGAGGTTTGGAACATTCTTTGTGCCACATCTTATCACACCAACCATATACACCGAAATATTTATCATATGACTCAGCTAATGGCAGACTACGTACAATGGGCGTGCTTACATTTGGAATAATATGGAAAACAAACGAAAAAGTAGTCAATACTACGATTGCTATTCTTTTTATGAGTAGTAATTTCATTTATCACTTAATAGGCATTATCAGATAAAGAGAATTTATATATTTAATAGAAAAATAAAACAAAAAATACAATAATATGAGCAAAGACAAATGCAAACAAACTTGATTTATATCACTGACTCAATAACTACTCTCTCAATATCTGTATTCAAGTAAAGTGTAATAGTGCAATTAGTGCAAACCCCAATACTTTCGATGTTAATATATATTAATATATATTAATATATTCATGACATTATTCAAATTATTAAGCTGGGCGGTTCTAGTTTTATATCTATTTTCAAAAAATAAAATCGTTTATTAATTTCATTACCTTCCTCTGTCTATTTGATCTCCGATGAAACTTTTCAAGCCTTAACCGCATTCCTAAGCGTATTGAACGATTTTGAAAAATTTATTGAAATTTTGAAAAAAAAAAAATTGCACTGGCATTGTTTTGTGAACTTTCAATGTGCTTTAGAAAGTCGATGCAATGAGCTCATCGATGAGTTCGATAGAGTTTACAAGAAGCATTGATGATAATATTCAGTTGAATCTATATATAAGTGTGTGTGTGTATATGTGTATATATTCCATACCTGGTGATTATTCAAATTGTGTTGTTTGTAAAATACGAAGCCATTGTAGTCCCGTTAGATATAGATATTAGTGAGGGACCATCGAGGCATTGAAGTTGTAGTTTGAATTTAGTCTTTAAATCATATTGTTATTCATTTTTCTAGCAATTTTGGAGTTTATATTTAACTTAATTGATGATGGTTGATAATCTAACCAATAGAGAGAGAACTAGAATAACTAAAAAAGTACATCCTTTCAAAAGACAAAGAAAAGATGTCAAGTTTTTTGGTAACAAATCAACTGAGAGCATCGATGGTGTAAATGATATGGAACTGGAGAATAGAAACCTTAAACATAGTATCCTGAAGAAAAAATCTCATGAGTTACTTTCGGTGAGAAAGACTCTTCCTGTTTATATTAATAGAGATGAAATTATGACACATATCAATAACAACCAAGTAACAGTTCTGATTGGTGAAACAGGTTCAGGTAAATCGACACAAATTCCTCAATTCCTACTTGACGAAATATATAAGGACAAAAAGCATGGTGCCATAGGTGTTACTCAACCACGTAGAGTTGCTGCAATTAACTTAGCTACTCGTGTGGCAAGTGAACATGGTTGCAATGTCGGAGACCAAGTAGGTTATTCCGTCAGATTCGACAATTCAACGTCTTCAAAAACGAGATTAAAGTATTTGACTGATGGTATGCTTTTAAGAGAATTAATGATGGATAAAAATCTTCGAGAATATAACACAATTATAATTGATGAAGCCCATGAAAGAACCGTATTGACCGATTTGATATTAGGGTTTCTAAAGACAATGATAAAGACTAAAAGAAAAGATTTGAAAGTTATAGTAATGTCTGCCACTCTACAAGCAGAAAAATTTAGCAAGTTTTTCAAAGATGCACCAATTCTTTTCGTTGAGGGTCGTAAGTTCGAAGTAAATCAATACTATTTAAGTGAGCCGTGTGATGATATAGTTGATTACGTTATTAAAAGTTGTGTACAAATCAATCAAAGAGAACAAACTGGTGACATTTTATGTTTCTTGCCAGGTCAAGAAGAAATTGACAAATGTGTTACAGTTTTAAATAAGATTGCAGAACCATTGACGAAAGATGAGAAAATACCTCTATTAGTTGGATATCCATTGTATGCCGCATTACCTCCTGCTCAGCAAACAATAATTTTCAATAAATTGAAAGGATTTAAGAGAAAAGTTGTTTTCAGTACCAATATTGCAGAAACTTCAGTCACCATTCCTGGTATTCGTTATGTCGTTGATTCTGGGTTGCGTAAAGTGAAAGTTTGGAGACATCAGTTAGGTTTGGCTACATTATTAACTGTTCCTATTTCTCAAGCTAGTGCAATGCAAAGAAGCGGTAGAGCAGGTAGAGAAATGGATGGTAAAACATTCAGGCTATATAAAGAAACTGATTTTGTGCAACTGCCTTCACAGAGTGAGCCGGAAATAGTCAGATCGGAAATTACCTCACCTGTACTAATGCTTAAAAAAGCAGGTGTTGATGATGTTATAAATTGGACTTGGTTTGAAAACCCAGGTAAAGAATCCATTGCGATGGCATTACAAGAATTGTACCAATTAGATGCGCTTGATAATTCAGGGAGAATTACAGAGAAGGGTGAAAATATGTCATTGTTACCACTTCAACCTCATTTGAGTTCTGTTTTAATATCAGCAAGCAAACAAGGATGTTTAGCGCAAGTAATAGACATTGTCTCTTGTCTGAGTGTTGAGAATCTGTTGCTAAATCCAACACCGGAATTAAGAGACGAAGTGAACGAGCAAAGACTGTCATTGTGTACAAATGGTTCTAAATTTGGAGACTTGATAATGATGAAAGAATTGTTCGATATATATTTTTATGAGCTCAATAATAAGAACAATGGAGAAGAAAAAAACGAATGGTGCAAACAGCTGGCAATTTCACATCGTGGATTTAGAAATGTGATTAAAATTCGAGAACAATTGAGAATGTACTGTAAAAAACTATTCTCTGATGATAATAAAAACAAAAAAAAACTGCGTACGAAATTCGATGAAAACAATGAAGAAGTTGATGAAGATGTTAATTCCAGTAAGTTGAAAGGTAATCAAGAAGAAATCACTACGATTCTCAAATGTTTCTTAAGTGGATTTTCCAAGAACATTGCCATTGGTATGCCGGATAGATCCTACAGGACAGTAACCACTGGAGAAACGATCAGTGTTCATCCATCGTCGATGTTATTTCTCAACAAGAACTGTCCTGGTATTATGTATATCGAATACGTTTTTACCACTAAGAGCTATGCCAGAAACGTTAGCAGAATAGAATTAGCCTGGTTGCAAGAGATGGTTGATAGCACTGCGGTAATAAAAGAGAAGATTTAGAGAATAATAATATATACCATATAACACAACAATAAGATATAGCATTACCAAAAACATTTAAATAACTCTCGCATGCAATTGTTCACACTTCTGTCCAATTCATCATTTCTAAAGTTATTAAATGTTAATGGCATATATACAAAAATGTAAGACAATATTTTTATAAACGAATCTAACTTTTGTTTTTTTAGAAAAGTGCCCTCTTCTGTATTCTACCGATTTATTTTTTTCACTTGTACCGCCTAAAGAATTGAGATAGTGACTAAACAGAAAAAAATCAGTCATATTGCGTAAATTTTCGAATCTTGTAGAAGAGAGAAGCTCGATGAGGATGCCCTTTTCGCGCGCTTGGGGCGGTGTTCTGAGTGGAGTGGGTGGAGAGAAAAGAGTAAGGGAAAAGTTATTCTCTTAATTGGTAAAGCTGGTAAAATCTTCTTTGTATTATTATGTGGAAATTTCAAATCATGTTTTAAACCTTTAAGGTATTGCTTTTCATTTTTGTTTTTTTGTCATATATAAATCGATGAGATGATGAGGTTGGATGTATGCAATTTATTCTTGTGAATATTGTTTTCGGGACAGGAACGTTGATATATTAATAGTTTCAGAAGTGTGAATAGTAACATGGATATATAGACTCTCTTATACTGTAAAGTTGAAAAATGAGAATTGGATTAACTTTGATGAAAAATACCTCCAAAGTTGTTGATAAATATGCTTTGTATGTCCCCAAGGAAGGGGTATTTCCAATGGGGTTTAAAGTGGCATCTGTTGCTACTGGTGTTAAGAAAAATGGGAATTTAGATTTGGGTTTAATTAAAAACGTTAATACTACTCGTCTTTCGAATGCTGCTGCAGTCTTTACAACAAATAAGTTTAAAGCTGCACCTGTGCTGGTCTCAAAAAAGATATTAGAGTCAACTTCAGGTAAAGGTATAGACTCGATTGTTATTAATTCCGGGTGTGCAAACGCTGTCACAGGTGATGTTGGTTTGAAAGATGCTTGTGATATTGTCGATTTGGTGAACAAAAACATCGATAAGAAGGATTCGACCCTTATCATGTCGACTGGTGTCATTGGACAAAGATTACAAATGGATAAGATCACAAAGGGAATTAACGAAATATTTGATAAAGATTCGTTCGGCGATGATTTTAATTCATGGCTTAATGTAGCAAAATCCATTTGCACCACGGATACTTTCCCAAAGATCGTCACTTCAAAGTTTAAACTACCTGACGGTAATGAGTACACTTTGACTGGTATGGCAAAAGGTGCCGGTATGATATGTCCAAACATGGCTACTCTATTGGGTTACATTATAACAGATTTACCAATCGAGAGCATTGCTTTACAAAAAATGTTGAGTCACGCGACAAACAGATCATTCAATTGTATCAGCGTTGATGGTGACATGAGCACAAATGATACAATTTGTATGATTGCCAATGGTGCAATTCCAATCCCTGAAATTACAAATTCCTCCCCAGAATTCCAACAAATTCAGTCACAAGTTACAGAATATGCACAACAACTGGCTCAATTGGTGGTACGTGACGGTGAGGGCTCTACTAAGTTTGTGACCATAGATGTTAAAAACTCATTAAATTTTGAGGATGCTCATAAAATTGCTAAAAGTATCTCTAATTCAATGTTAGTGAAAACGGCTTTATATGGACAAGATGCCAATTGGGGAAGAATACTGTGTGCTATTGGATATACTGAACTAACAGATTTAAAATCTTTGGATATAAATAAAATTAATGTCAGTTTTGTGGCCACAGATAGTTCTGAGCCAAGCGAACTTAAATTGATTGTAAACGGTGTGCCACAACTGGATATCGATGAAACATTTGCATCGAAATTGTTAGCATTGGATGATTTAAAAATTTCTATTGATTTAGGAACAGGTAAAGAGACAGCACAATTTTGGACTTGCGATTTATCTCACGAATACGTAACAATAAATGGAGATTATCGTTCTTAAGTTGCACATCCTATACTCAAAGGACAACTTGACAAATAATATCTAGCATATAATTATATAAACTTATACACTTTTAATTAATAAGCATAATCTAACGAAACGGTAGATTTTGTGTACAATTCAATTTTATGTCTTGGTACATCTTATCAGTTTATAACTTGTACGGAAAATACTTAAGGTCAACATGGCTACATAAGTAAATTTACAGCAAGGACATAATTGATATGTATATTATTAGCAAAACATAAATATGCTAATTATTGGATGTGATCATTATTCTCAATTTAAATAGCCCAGATCTTCTCAACATGTATATATACATGTTAAAATTAAGAACTCGGTGTATACATTAATTTGTAACTTGAATTAGTATATTATTATTAATTTTGCAACGCTTTTACTATATGTATTCTATTTAGGAATTAGTCGGAGTTTTATGCTTCAATCATTTGGATAATAGATTTGTTAAAGGTATATCTAATTCTTCTATGACTTTTTCTTCCGCATCTGGCATGTCCATTAAGCCAAAAATACCAATGGTTATTAAACCAAGAATACCAGCAAGACATGAAAAGGTTAATGCAACAATACCTTTAGCCGTGAAACCACTTGGAATGGATTTTTGCTGCACGTTTTGGCCAACCAAATCTGTATAGTTGACTGAATTACCAGCTGCATTACCTTGATACAATACACCAACATTGTTACAGATATCAATACTGTTTTGAGTTAATGCTTGTGATGCACTAGATTGAATGCTTACCGGATCTTCAATCAACACAATGGCTAATCCTTGGATTGTGTGCCATTCGATATGACAATGGAAAAACCAAACACCTGGATTGTCTGCTTTGAATCTAATTACAAAATTTGACTGTGGATTGACGTAAATTGTATCTCTCATCATTGGATATTGTGGATAACTGGTTACATCTGAGTCGTCGAATTGATGAGGCTCTTCCCCAGCGTCAGCATCGTATGGGCGGTCTCTCCAGATTGTTTGAAAAGTGTGACCATGTAAATGGAATGGATGCTTACCTGTATCCAAGTTATTAAGAACGATGTCAACGATCTGATCTTTTTCTAAAACAAAGGAGTTGGTATTTGAACCATAAATTGCAGGGTTGGTGGCATCGTCACCGGCAGATAATACTGTCATTAAAGCGGGAACGACAGGCGAGGTATATGATATGTCATTGAAAAATGCGTAGTTAACACCATTGATTAAATTGTCCATTTTCAAATCCAATGTGATTCTGTAGTCTGCTTCGTCATAAAGTTTGGTTTTGTTTAAAGGAACCAAATAATAATCATCTAGATATTCATCTAAAGAATCTACGAAATTTTCAGATGGTTTATCAGCATCAGCATTATATGTTAAAAATGAAGTTGCATTTAATTGAAGTTCCTTTGGAATATTATCTAACATAGTGTCATCGAATTTTTGCATAATTGCGAAATTTTTAGAGGTATCATTTTTTGTAGTCAATAGGAAGGAATAACGTTGGGCGATTGTCACATACAACATATCGGTGGTATTCCTTTCTGTGTAGACACCATCTACTTCAACGACTGTCATGTCGTGATCTTCAATCCAAAAGTATTGAGATACAAAGCCACCAGTATTAACTAATCTAACTAAATAAGTTTTGTTTGGCTCTACATTCCAGGTCAAGTTCATTGTGCTATTGATGATCAAATTCTGTGGGATGGGTTCAGCACCGGTTGGATTAAACAAGTTCAAAAAGTCAGGTATCAATTCAGCACCAGTTTTATGGTACCATTCACCAATCTCCAACGTGACTTCTTCATCGTATTCGTAAGGGAAATTTTCATTATTCTCACCATCTTCGATTATGAATTTCCCTTTAAACCCGTCTTGGTATTGACCTGCTGTGTGTGAATGATACCAATAAGTACCGATATTACCATCTACGGTAAAATTGTAAAGCATTGTATCACCTGGACCAATTGGACATTGTGTTAAAAATGGAGGACCATCGAACTGATTTTGGCCTTGTAAGAATAAACCGTGGACATGCAATGTTGTGTTAGCATCAGTGAAACCGTTTGTCAAATAGATTTCGACTCTGTCACCAGCACTTACTCTGACATCTGGCCATGGGAATTCGCCATTACAAGTGATGACCTCTCTATCTTTGACACCATCTACATTATAAGTATCCCAACCTGTAGTCCAATTGAAAGTGTGGGTCTTGGCCGCACTTAATGATAGTATGGAAAGCAACAAGTAAAAAAATGTTAAAACAGACACAGACATTATCTTTTTACTCCTAATATTGAATTTACCGTATGGATGACTGTTTGTGTTGTATTTTTTTTTACTGAAAATAGAGGCAATAACAAAAAGATATTTATAATAAGAAGATAAGTTGTTAGAGACAAAAGGTATCAAAAAAAATCATTCAGGGTATGAGATATAATTCATTTTGTTTGATTGTTGAAACCATATTGTATTTATATGTTTCGAGATGTGAAAGAAATGTAAAAAGAGGAAACTGAAGGATACAAAAGAAATACATATTGGTCAGATATAACATGATAATTTCGAAATCGAAAACTGTGTCTATTAATTGGGAAGATGAGGATAGTTTCTAAAATTCTCTTTAGATAACTGGTGAGCATCTCTGCATAATTAATTGAATGAAATAGTATTAATTACAACAAAAAAAAAAAACAGGCCATCAATCCAACAGAGATACAGAGACCATCTGAATTCTTTAGAGTAAGAGTGAACCTAACCACCTGGGAATCCGAGGAGTTATTCACCTTTAAAATTGACTAATCAGGAATAATTGTATATCAACGATAAACCAATAGTTTTGACTTGGATCACATTTAAATGTATTTTATGAGATACCCACGAACAACAATGTTAGAAGAAACAAGAACGAAGTCAACAACAACAACGACAACAACAACAATTATTATATAATGAATCTATTACATACAATGGTTTTACTCTCCCAATTCAATTGACACTCTTCAATTGTTAATGAAATTGTAGCGATAAAAATTACATAAATTATTCGACCAAAAAAAAAAATAAATGCAACAAATTGAAATTTTTAGAATTAAATTAAATCCAACTGAGACAAATCAACATAGAGAAAGGAATTTATGAACAGTATTACTCTATAAAAACATAAAAACATAAAAACATAAAAACACTAAATACACTAAATGCAGTAGTTGTCAATTATTAACCAACCGGCTGTAGACGTTATTGTGTTGCTTATAACTGTATTTAATTGAAATTGACATTTCAAACTGTCATTTCTCTTGCAAGATGTCCTACCCATTGATTCACAACAGGAAAGAAACAATTGTTGTTTTAAGAACGATGGATCTGATAACGTGTAACTGACTATTGAAGCAACAACTAGTAGATGGCAGACCTTTTATATAGAAATAAGATTTCGTTATCGTAACTGTAATCTGTAACGACTTAACATTGACTTCTAACCTAAGCGTGCAAGCTTAATATAAGCATAGATCTCTTGTACTTCTCTTCTGGCATCATTTCCTAGTTGTCGCTCTCTCTCACCCAATACAATTTATTACACACATACAGCACATACAGCACACACACATGTATATATTTAAAAACATTATTCGGTGCAAAACATGGTTATCGTTATGCTTTGGTCACGGTATATAACTTTATCTTAAACTAGGAGAGGCAACATCTTCTTATTTGAAATATTTACACCCTAATTATTTTCCTATTACAACTATTATTTTTTTTCCTCACACGATTCGAGTCCGTATCGCTTTCTTCGAAATGGATAAAATATTCGTATAAAACCTTCTATACATCAATATATATTATTGGATTAGTACTGTATGTTATAAATGTAATATGAAGGGTTCTCTCTCTCAGCTGTTATTGATACACTCAGTTGTGAGATATCGAGGTTTGTTCCCTACAATAATTTTACTCTTGATTGGCTTATTCGCGATTAAATGCATGCTGTTTAGCCAGCCCATCAGTTTTTTATTACTTCTAAGTACAAAAATGTGCCAAAATGTGAAAACAAATATATAAACACCAAGCATTCAAATTCATAAACATAAAAAAAAAAATATAATTAATTATTTACTTTTATATAGTGTGTGTGATATACATCGGTGTTCTCTTCTCTGTAGGGTATTTAAAGTATCTCTATGTTTTTAAAATCTCTTTCATCAATGTATGAGCAGAGGATTGTACGATCATTAAATGTTGTACCTTCTAATTGTTGCATTATCCTCTTTGAATCGTCGATTTTTTTCATAAGAATGTAAATGTTACCGATGTTTTCGTTAAGATGCTCGAAATTTAATAAATAATCGGCACTAGGTTGGATGATTTTGATATCTTGAATAATATCTTCTTCAATGTTAAATTTCGCATATATTGTATCTTTAATCTCTTCAACAAAACTAACATTTTTCAAATCTAATGGATCGACACAGTTGAACAATACAATCGCCCTCGTTGAATGGCTATCATTCTGTTTGACTAGGTTAGGGAATGATTGAAATGTAAATTCGGTTGGGTCCTGCTGGTATATCGAATAGTTAGGTTTGAATATATCGAATTGTTCACCCAATTTTAATTCAGTTTCTTTCTGACTTGAACTGGTCTCCGAATTAACGTCAAGTTTAATTAATACACTTCTTGTGAAGTCTTGTTCTGGTAAAGTATCATTGTCTGTATCTAAAGCTGGGGGTGGTGGCGGTAACGAATTCGATTTTTCATTGTTTTCTTCCAGTGATCCATTGGGTGAGTTTACGACAGTTTCATCTCTAACATCGATACTATTTTTTTGATATTTTCTGAAAATAGGTTTAATGTAACTGAGTTTATGAGCTCCATTCTCTTCCAAAATCTTTCTAATTTTCTCTTCTGCCACTTTAGAATCACCATTCCAATCACCGTTCATACTGATATTTTGAATGCAAATAATATCTTGAGAACAAAGAATGTTGGTCTGTCCAGACTGGTAAATATATCCATCGGGTCTGCACCATTCAACATCTTCCTTAGTTATATTTAGATTTTCATTAATATAATTTTGAGATCCAAGTATAATAGTGCTTGCTTCCATGCTGTCAAATTCTAAAACAATTGCATTAGAATTATTCCTTATCTCTTTCAATTCCAACTCTTCGTTGCAACTATATAAAATATCATTCACTATGGTTTTCAAATTATGAATCATTGTATTCACTTTAATGTTTTCATTCTTAAGTTCAATTACAACCTCAGTACTGCGCTTACTGTAACTTAAATTCTCAACCGCATCATCTTCAAATAAAATTCTAGTCCTTCTGCTCTTTCTCCCACGGTGGTAAACTACACTAGCCAATTTCCTTTTATCGATTATCTGAGGTTGACCTGGTTGTGGAAATAAACCAGATAGTTTTGCTCTTTCTGCAGCTACTTTTTCAAACCCTTTAGGTGTTAACCCCCATCTAGTTGGTTTTTTCAATTCCCATTTATCAATAGGTATCACATTCCGTAGTTGAGGATCCGACAAGTTGGAAACTGTTCTAAATTGATTATTTCTTTGGTTATTATTTCGATAGTTGTTGTTTTGAGATCTATCTCTTGATCTATATTGTTGATTGTTAGAACTATTCGTGTTGTTGTACCAATTTTGGTTGTTATTATTTTGATATCTACTGTTTCTTCCATTATTTTCGTAAGCTTGGTTAAAGTGTTTATTCTCATTGGGTTCACTTAAATAAGGATTTGGTCTATTGAAATTGCCCCGGGCGAACCCTCTCCGTGGGTCATTGGCCTTATTTCCACCTCTTCCATGGTTTTGCATGTTGTCATATTTTGGCATCTTTTGAAGTGGACTATCATTAGACTTTCCAGGGCCACCATTTTGGCCCATTGAAGCAATAATTTTTGATCTCAAATCTTCTAACGAATTACCATTATCAGACATATCTTTTGGCAACTATTTGGTATGATATAGGGAATCGCAATAAAAAAAAGCAAAGTTGGTTACTTATAGTAAATTGTATTGATACTCTAACTTTTTAAAATCAAAAAAATTCTTAAACAAAGTTAAAATATACCATAAACTATATTCTTATTACCTCTCTATAATTAATCAGTTTATTAAATCTGCAAGTGCTCATCTCAGAATGTTACTATTTCATTACTTCAGATGTTTTTTTTTTTCTCTCTCGGAATTTTTGAATTTTCAGTATTATTTTCCATCTTGAATTGCATTACGTTTAATGTATGGAAACTTTGATTCTTACCAAAAACTACAAAACCAAATATATATGTAAATTATTTTTGGTTTGTCTTATTTGAGAATTGAAGAGTTGATGAAATGATAAAGGAAATACAGTATAATTAATTAGTTCACTTTCGAGTACAATTTAGAAATTTTAGCACGGCAAAGTAATCTGTATCCTATTAATTGTTGATACTTTGCACCGATAATTATTGTTAGGCTCACGAATAATAAAATCTGAGATATATTTAGAAAAGTTCTTATTCAAGTATTAGAGAAAAAGCATTTGGTTAATGCATAGATTTTGTTTATAATTGTACTCTGATTGTTGTTGTTTTTAATATCACGATAATAAATATTTAGAAAAAAAGGATATATCAACCAGTTCGTAATTGAAAATGAAGGTATCATTTCATCAATATATTACCGTTTTACTATGCATCTTTCAAATAATTAGAGGTGCGGTTTTAGGGGTTGATTATGGTCACCAAAATTTAGTTGCTATGATCGTGTCTCCAGATGCACCAATGGAGATAGTTTTAACACCTGAATCAAAACGTAAAGATCTCAATGGTTTAGCCATTAAAAAACTATCAATCTCTAATAAAAAGAAAACTGAATATGAAAGATTTTATGGTTCTTCGATTAACTCGATAATAACTAGATTCCCACAAAACATTGCAATGAACTTGAAATCATTACTTGGTGTCTCATCCGATGATGATGAAACGATTGTTTCAAACTATTTATCAATGCATCCTGGAAGTGAAGTCTCAATTAATGATAGAAACTCGGTATCGTTTCATATTGATGGTGTTGAATACCCTGTTGAACAACTTGTCGCCATGAATATTAGAGAATTAATAAATAGAGGTAACGATGAATTGTTAGCCAAAAATGAAAAGACCAATGATTTTGTATCAGATATTGTTTATTCTGTACCAGAGTATTTTAACCAGTTGCAACGTGGTGCTTTATTGGATGCTTCTTTAATCGCAAGCTCTTCTATTAACAGTTTACTTTTAAGTGATGGTATGTCTGTTGCTGTAGATTTAGTGCTGAAGCAACGTGAGTTTCCAAAGGATACCAAAAATTACTATGTCGTTTATGACATGGGTAATGAATCAGTTCAGTCATCTTTAATTTCTATTTTCCAATCATCTAATGCCTCCATTCCGATTGAAATTGAATTTTGTGGTTATGGCTATAGAACAGATATAGGTGGAGAAGCATTTACGAATAAGATAGTAGAAATGCTAGTATTCAAATTCTTAGAACAAAATTCAAATATCACAATGGATGAATTGAAGCAAAATAATAGAACAATGGCGAAGTTTTATCAGGTTGCTGAAAAAGCTAAGTTGATCTTAAGTGCAAATAATGATGCTCCCGTTAACATTGAATCTGTTTTACCAGATATCGATTTCAGCACTATAATATCAAGATCTGAATTTGAAGAAGCATCTAGCAATTTATTAGAACTAGTTTCTGAACCCGTCAATGATATGTTCGAAAATCTATTGGTTGATTCAGAAGTTTCAATTAAAGATGTAAACGGTATGATATTAACAGGTGGTGCAAACCGTATACCTACAATTCAAAAGTCTCTTTACAATTTAATTGGAGAAGATAAAATAATGAAGAATGTTAACGCTGAAGAATCAGTAGTCTATGGTGCTACGATTAGAGGTGTTAAAGTATTTGGTGCATTTCAAACTAAGCCTATGAAAATCATTGACAGATCTACCTCAGACTTCTCGGTTGCAGTCGAAAATGAAGAGACAGGTGAAAAGGAATTAATTACAATTTTCGAAAAAGGTACAAAATATCCAATAACTGAATCATATATTTTAAAATTGTCCGATGAAATATTATCAAATTTTACTTTAGATATTTATGAAGATGATAAGATGTTCAGAACATTTGATGTTTCTTCAAACAAATTAAAAAACAAATTTAAAGTATTACAATGTGACCATGGGTATGGTTATAATATTACATTTTCTATTAATAGTAGCAAAATTTTTGGAATGGATTCTAGCAATATTATTTGTATAAGAAACCCTTTGCAGGATGTAGAATCTGGAGAAATTTTGGATGCTATTTTTATGGAATTATCTGATAACGTTAATTCTACAGGGAATAGAGCAGCTATTTTAGATATCTACTCTCAAGGAAGAATAATTGAGGATTTTGCTTACAGGAACTTAACATCCATGGTTAGAACACTTAATACTTTGGATTCTGACGATAGTGCCCGTTTAGAATTACATTCATTAATTAATAAGTTTGAGAACAGAGTTTACAAAGCTAGAGAAATTTTAGGAGAAGCCGTTGAAGAAGGAAATATCCCACAAGGGACTATCGCAAATTTTGAGTCATTAATCCTTGAAAGTTTAGAATGGATCGATGATGGCATTGAAGATTCATCCACAAAAATTATCAATGAAAAATTGATTGTGATTGAAGATATGATTGAAAAAATTCGTCTATTCTCGGAATTTAGTTCTATAAATTTAGATAAACCAATGTTTATTGAATTGAAATCTAATGGTGAAGATATTTTACAAGAGATCGCTGAGATTGACGATGATCTTGCCTCTGTTTTGGAAGATCTTGAAGACGATTACTCTGAATATGATCTGGATATTTTTGAGGAAGTAACTAAACTGAAGTCTTCAAAATATGTCAAAAAAGCATTACAAACATGGGATAGCACACTAGAAGATCTTAAATCTTTATTGGAAAAAACTACTGAAGTTCTAGATAGTAAGGTTCTTGATTCATTGGATAGGGAAATGCTGTTTGATTTAAAGTCGAGGCTTGAGACTGCTATTAACGATACTACATCAATGTTACCATATTACTTAAGAATGAATAAAGTCAAACAAACAGGTATTATTGAAGGAATAAAGAAAGTCAAAACTAAGGCACAAAGAAACCAACATAGATATGGTCATTTTAAAGGCAAAGATTACGCCTCCTCGACAGAACCTTCTACAGAAGAGGTTGGTACCGATGAGTTGGAATCAACGAGTGCTGAAGAAACTATTATTCATGATGAATTGTAATCGATTTGATTCATTATTTTACAGTCTCACTGGACAAACTATCGTATAGCTTCATCGAATGATTATATAACTTATTTATAGATAGATGATCTGTGTTAGAAAAACATGAGCAAATCTCAAATTTATCTACTTTTAATATAATAATAAAATTAATTGTTAAAATAAAAATTAAGTTTAGTAACAGGAAATGTATTACAGTTAAATGGACAGATGATGATCGTTATCATCTTGATATTAATATAATAATTTTGTTTATTTTAACTAATTTGGCACTGCTAGTGTCGGTATTACGCTAGTGCCCAAAAGACAAAATTTCGAGAAAAATGACGAAATGCAAAAAAAAGGTTAAATGCCTTTAACAGATTATTAATTTATAAAACAGAATAGTTTGGAAAGTAGAAAGCATATATCAAAAAGACCAATACGAAAATAAAATTATAATAAATATATATATAGCCTGTACAGCTTTTCTTCTCAAGATTACTTTGAAAGGAAAGTGAAAGTGATTTGTAAACAACTCGAATCCAACTATATTACTGTTAAATATACTAATTAGATTTGAGATATAATATAATTAATTAAGTAATACAATAAGAGATAAAAAGTATTTATGAGTGATAAAAATGGTTATCCCTATGGTTCAATACAAAAAAAGGAAAGAATATTTCATGAAACTTTATTAAAGCAGATAAAAGAGCCTCTAAGTGTATTTATATTTCCTGATATCAGAGCTCTTTACAATATTAAACTTCATAAAAATCTAGACCTTGTCTATACTGAAATACAACTTTCAGGTTTTGAAAAATATATCGTTGAACAATGGGTAGCTGAAAGGAAGTTTTCAAGTTTGATTACTTGTTATACTGGTAATTCTAAAGATGTTATATCTGCTGTTGAAGTGTTTTTGCCTAATGACCCAAACAATTGGCCAGCTGCATTCCATGAATATTACCAGGAATTAAAAGAATTTTCAAAACCAAAGACTATCAAAGAAGGTACTCTGTTTGTTACCAATTTATTTACAGTGGATTCGAAACTAAACCTTTTGCATATTGAATGTGGTGACATAAGGTTGATTTGGGATAATTTCAAAGTGAATTTTGATTTAAAAAGACTACATTGTGGTGGTAGATCTGCCTTACTATTAAATTTTCCAACAAGTGCAGCAGAAGATAAGTTTTCTCAGATATATAAAATCCCAATGGATCATAATATCAGAAATTCTTTTTTACCGTTACCTTCAAATTCAGAATTTGTAAACTCACCTCATGAATCTTATCATAGCGGGGCTATGATATCATCCTACAATCCAATTATAGATTTTGTTTCTCTACTCCAAATCGCATTAAGTTATTTCAATCTTTTCAATTCTGAACAACTAAAGGAAGGTATCATATACGATGAAGTAAAGCTGGCTCTTTACGATTGGTGGGAGCAGTATGGAAAATTATACATGGGGATTGAAAAACCTCAACATGAAGCAGCATTAGGTGCAAAGACGATAGCGGCAATATTCAGTTTTGTCGTTAGTTGTCATCACAAATTGTTGATAGCCGATTGCACCAATTCTAAAGATCCTTTTGAGGAGGATGAATTTTTTGCTGCAATCTATAACTTCCAAAAAAAGTATAACTTAATAAGAAATCAGAATAGAACTTATTTAGATCATCAGACATTGGATAAATTGTTTGCAGTTTCTCATAAAACATACAATTCAGATATTTTTAAATTGAAAAAGGCTGTTAAATCAACAGTTTTAGATATTGCTGGTAAAGGTAATAAGGCTCAAACAAATGAAATTATTACAATTGATTTAGATGAATTTATACAAACTATTGATGGTGGATCTTTGGGTTTATTATGGAAAGGTAAAGGTAGGTTAAGAAAATGTGCCAAATACTTAATAGAGGATGGCGCATTTTGTAAAATTAGATATCAAAATGGTGATTTTAATAAAACTCTTAAAAAACAACATGACTTGTCAGTTAAAGGAAATGATTCATCAAAAATGTCAAATATTGAATCTGATAGGCAATTGTCTCCTTTTGGAGAACAGAAAGCTTCGAACTCTGATAGAAAGGGAGATGATTTATTAAATTTGAAAATGTTGGATACAAATTCATCATCAATGTCATTATCATCCATGATTTGTAACTATGATGCAAATAAGTATAAACTAAATTATGACATTAATATGACTTATCAAAGAGAATATTATAGGCGAAATTCACTGCCATTTTCTAATGATGGTATAAAAAATGCAGAAGAGTTCTATAAACCCAAGAATGGTCCAAAGTTGTATAGGTCTGCTTCCACCTCGAAAGTTCAAGATGTTATAGAAGATTGGGATCTGCCCTTTGATCCTTCATTGATAAAAATGGCACGAGATTTATTAAAAGTAAAGGTTGAGTTAGGTATAAAAAATATTGAAAAAAATAAAGTGAAATCTTTTGATACTCTTTTAAAAGAAGATCCTTCATTAATTGAAGATGAATCTCAATTTTATGAAATCAGAAATAATCTTCAAAGCTCATATGAAAAATATGTTGTAGACGTAAAAAAGATTGAAAATGTTAAAATTGGGATAAATCAAAAAAAAGAGCTTGTAAACAAGGAAATGACTGAACTGGAATCGTTAATATCTAAATTAAGGTACAATATGAGAATATTGGATAGACGTATGAGAGATGTAGAGCATAGTGTCCAGCATCTGGATAACAAATTAAGATCTGTTGAAAAATCATTCATGACTTCTGATTCAGGAAATAGTTCAAGAATTGAATCCCTCTTGAACAATGCTCATTTTGAAGGTCACTTGAAGACCTTTATTGATCCTGATAATATTGATTATACTTCATTATCAACTACAATAGCACAAAGGTACTATTCATATTTTAAGGAAATTTTTTTTGCATACTTCCCCACTTTTCAAGTTCAGTCGTCAAATGATAAGGATCCTCAAAAGGTCAAAAAATGAATGTGCATTTTTGTTTGGGACAAAATGTTAATTAAAATTAGATGTATTATCCAGTAATTTAGTAACATGGTTAAAGTATTCTCGAGTTGCAAGGCATACATTTACTCCATATGTTATATGCATTTATTAAGTATTAAATATATAATATTATATCTTAGGAATTATTAAGTTGGCATCATAGTCATCATTAAGCACCGCGACACTTTTGTTAAATTGCTTGTATTCAAACGTTGTAGTATCTACATGTGTGAAATCTGAATCTTGTAATAATGAACGTAGTTTTGACAGTACCGGATCTAGTTTTGATTTAATAATGACATTTGATAGCTTTAAATTTTTAGCTGATTCTTGTATTTTCTTAATATCGGCATCATCAAAAATTGGAGATGATTTTGTATTCTTTTTCATTAGACGTTCTTCCACTAAAAATATTTTGATTGAATTAATATGTTCATTTATATTACTAATAAGAAGCCAGATTTTTGAATTTATGTATTCTTCCTGTTCGATTTCAAGTATCAACTTATAATTTTCTTCTATCAAAGTTTCTATTTCTGACTTCTTTGATAACTCGTTGTATTCCTGCAACTTTTCTTCAGATATATTGGTTGTCAAGTCTTCATATTTCACTCCTGATTGATAGGAAATTCTATTAAGTAGACCCGTTAGGTTATCAGTCTGTTCCCTACTTGACCTACATTCAGCGCTCAAAAGGCGAGTTAATTGCAGGATGTATTCAAAATTGTCAGCTGAATTTGGTTCCATTTTATTATCTTATTGTAGTGATTTCAACTTGGATTACAATTCTATTATAATTTTAATATTAGATAATGTTACCACGGTCACTTATAGTTTCTTTAAGTTATTAATCTGTTAATCTGTTTAAAACAAATCACCGCTTTTAAAATACCGACTATAAAAACAATTTTTCAAATGCTCAAAATGATTTTTAATAATTGTGTTGATGTGTAAATTGGTTTCAATTTTTACAATGTTGTGTAGAAATAAAATTATTTTACATTACAAATAATAATGGTTTGGGGTTAAGCAAATATTATATTAATGGGTATTTTTTGCAATAACAAATTAGACAAATTAGCTACTTTGTAGCGATGGTTCAATCTGCTTATTGGATTATCAGATTTGGGAATATTGAACTCTCAGTACTACAAGAATTCACTACCATGCAACTTTCAATGTTTTCATTTATCAATTTTTAAGTAATGGGGTTGGTATGTGTTGTGATGAGAGATTCACATATGGGATTATTAAATTTACTAGAAACTATGGTGTTGTTTAAACAAGAAGGTTATTTGGTTGAAGCGCTAGTTTTGAAGAGAGATAATAAACTCTCTGTGTGTGTTTGAACTAAATATACACAGTCAATGCTTTCGTCTTTTAGACAGTAACTACCAAAATTGGTTCTTTGGAAATTGAATGGATTATACGTGGCTTTTTGTAAAGTTGCACTTGCACCAGTTTAGCTGTGGCTGCATATGAATCGGATGATATTACAACACTGAATGAAAACGTGAACATTCCAAATGAGGAATCCATTCAAATTAAAAGGTTCATTAAAAACAATATCGACGACTCTGATATTTTAACTAATATTCATGGGATTGACAACCCAATTGAAATATCGTCAAAATTAAAAAGCATATATTCGAGAAAATATAATAATAAACAAAAAAATTACCTATGGTGTAAAATTAATATAATAGTAATGAACCTGATTTGAGCAAATTCCAAACAAAATTACTTAAATTAATCCAAATGGATTTATATACTGGGAATGATGATATATACATAAACGAGAAAATTCATGAACAATGGATTTAGATATACGTCGTGTATTTGCATCACAACTTGACATCAAGGAAAATTATAGTCCATTAAAAAGACTCTCACAAATTGATAGATTTTTAGTGAAAGAATTCCAAAAATGTTGGATAACGTAGATCCATATATGTTAAGCAAACTTAGCATTAGAGCAACGAATAAAAGAGAAAAAGAACCGAGGCCTCCTTCGCATAAGCAAAATTTCAAAGATTCCAACAATAAATCTACATCTACAGAAGACATATCAAAAGAATATAAAAGATATTAAATTCACAATAGATAGTGGATCTGGAATATCCTTGACAAACCAAAAATGGCTTATACATAATTATAAACCATTAAAAAACCCTCCTTAATATTGTGGAGTTGGAAAGGATAATGATATAGATAAAAGGAATTGGAAAACTAAAAATACTATCGTCGAATGATGGCAAGTATTACGAAATTCCTGTATACTATAGCGAAGATAGAAACATTAACATTCTATATCGAATTTGCTTCAAATAAACTAGCCAAATTTGTTGAATTTCCTACAAAAAAAAGTGTTTTATATGGCATATAAAATTCTGAAATATCTTTTCAACACAAAAGGTTTGGAATTACAGTTTAAAAGAGACGAGCTTGAAGACACTACAATTACAGTAATGACAGATGCGTCATTAGGTAATGAGGATGATCTGAAATCTCGAATAGGGACAATAATATGGTATGGATCTAATATATTTAAAGTCATATCTAAGGCTACAAGAAGTATAAGGACATCATCCACTTGGTAGATACTTGGCTTTACATTTCTTTAATTAAGTCCCATATTCATATCTTTTGGAAGTTGAATTTTATCCGGTGATAATTCTTCACTTCCGGATCTAAAATTTCCTCCATCGACATCTAGAAGAAGCTTTTCGATATAAATGGTTAGGGACACTAATTAATTATTTTGTAATTTCTCACATATATTGTCTCCGACGCATATAATTTCCAACAATTTTATTGTAAACTATCATGTAATGTTTTATTATACATGTTCTAGATAAAGACTAAAACACAAATCTTAGGTTATGTTTGTCTTAAAAAAACAATTCCAGAAAAATCACGGTCCTATAGTGTAGTGGTTATCACTGTCGGTTTTGATCCGACCAACCCCGGTTCGAATCCGGGTAGGACCTATTTTTTTCGAATTTGTTATTTTCTAATAATTTACACTATAAAAAATAAAACCCTCTGCGCAGGTTCACTGAATTTCTAAAAATAAAAAAAGAAAGAAAATAGTAACTGCTTGCTGCGGCGTTTCTCCATTTTTTTGTTTCTCCTTTTTTTTGTATTTTTCCTGATATCGAAGAAACAGCTGCACCAAAGTGAAGTTGGCAGTGGCTTTTCTTGGCAATTTCTTTTTTTTTTGGCCTGAAGAAATCTGTCATATGGTGCAGACAATTACCGCAGAGCATTGATGGAAAACAAAGGGACAAGTGTGGCAAACAGAGAGAAAACGTGCGGAGAGCTTGAGGCTTCTCAATTCGATGAAATATTTATATTTGGCTCATGGTGTAATAGGTTGCATTAAATTTAGTAATTAAGGTTTATAGGGAACCTCTAATTTTGGCTTAGTTGAAAAATAATTTTAACTGCTAATTAGAATTTTTCAATCCACTTCTTCAGATAACAATTCATGATTTGTTATAAATGGTTATTATTGTAATACATTAAAACTGATTCAAATTTTGATTGTGCAATTGAATTCAGATTTCTTATCGTAGTTAGGTTTACAATTAGACAAAAGCACCCTTGCTAATAATTGAAAATATTTGGTAGACATAATATTCAGTGACTACAAATAGTGAAATAAGATTCAAATAAAAGAAAGGTTGAGTTAAGACACAGAGGATTTTTTTAAGAAGTATGAATTATTTAAGGTGGTCATATCCAGATTCGCCAGTGAATGGTTACTGGGGTGAAGTCACTTCCACTATTGATTGGTGTGAAGAAAATTACGTGGTATCTCATTATGTTGCAGAATGGTCAAACACATTGACAAATGCAGTTTTTGTCTCAACAGCGTTGTACACCACTTATGTGGCGTACAGGTCGAAACTTGAGTTCAAATTTGTTTTGATTGGCATTGGATTCGCCTTGGTGGGTGTTGGGTCTTGGTTATTCCACATGAGTTTGAATTATAACTATCAACTATTGGATGAACTTCCTATGCTTTACGCCACTTGTATACCGAGTTGGTCAATGATTTGTGAGTACACCGAAACTATGGATAGACCACATGACGAGGATTCAAGTTCCAACATATCGAAGAAGAGACAAATTGTTGTCGGTATTATTATTTTCAGTCTAGTGACACTGTTAAGTATTATTTATTTGATATTTAAAAAGCCAGCAATCCATCAAACAGCTTATGCTATTTTAAATATTTGTGTTGCTGGTATTTCATTCTTACTCACTAAAAAAAAAATTAAGGACAAAACTGCAAAATCAAACTTGTTCTCATGTATGCTCATTGGTACTGTGTTATTTTTGGTGGGGTTCATTGCATGGAACCTAGATAACCAATTTTGTTCTTTTTGGATCCACATAAGAAGAGATTATGTAAAACTTCCATTTGGTGTATTCTGGGAATTGCACGGCTGGTGGCATTTGTTGACTGGGACAGGAGTTTACTACTATATCATGTTTCTTCAATATTTGAGGATCTTGACTAGTAAGAAAGAAAACTATTACAAGTTTATTTGGAGATGGGGTTTCATGCCAGAAATCATTGAAAAAGACTACAGACCAATCACAAATTACTCAATGACGCTAAATGGCCCATATGTGTTGGATCTGGAAGACGAAAAGAAAGAAAATTGATTGATAATTAATCGATCGAAAAAGTCAATAAAGAATAAGATTATGTTATTATACCTTTTTAAATATAATTAAGTGATAATATTAAACAGAAACAAAGTAAATATATAATATATAGTATAGTATTACACTTTTAATAAATGAGTAAACCATTAATAGTATTATTGAAAATCTACAACATACAAGATGAACAGTATATGATGTCATAAATTATAATCTCTCTTGTTCTATTTTAATATAGGTGTTTAGTTGATAATGCTGGGTATTTATTAGAAACTAATAAATTAAGAATGTTGTTTTTTTTTAATATCGCCAGGATTCTATTCATTCGCATAAAGATATAAGGGGTTTTATGATAAATGAAAGAACTTTTAAATGCTTTTGGACATGTATGGACCGTCCAGTTGATATCCTAACTTTGCATAATAATTTCTTACACCAACACCAGAAATAACAGATATCTTTTGAGATCCATGTTCCTCACGCGCAATTCTCTCGGCTTCTTCCATTAATAAAGTACCAAAACCTTGATGTTGGAATTTACGTGGATCCCTTGAATGCAGAGGAACAACAGAACCATAAACATGCAACTCTCTGACAATAGAAGTTCTTTGTGCTGTGAATTCCTTTCTATAAGTATGTTTTTTGGAGGCTTTTCTCAATCTTAGTAAACCAATTAAAATATCCTGCTTTGGATCTTCGTAAGCTAAAAATGTTTCCCAGCCACCATTTGCGTAATAATCTCTTCTTATCAGTTCAACTTGATCTGGTTGGATTTTGTGATGAACTTCTTGAATACCAACTTCTCTGGTACGGATATCACGAGAGGTTGTACCAAAGTCTTTCATTCTTGCTAAAGCCAATTCTCTTAAGTTACCATTATCAACACCAGATGTAACTAAAGGCATAGGAATATCTCTTTGAACACGATAAATTCTTGTCCATGGTGGAACTAATGCCATGATTCTTGCTACTAGGTCAACTAAAGCATTTGCATTATATGATTGATAACGTCCAGTTTTCCAAAGTTCATATAAACCTGTACCTCTGATGACTAAAGTTGGGTAGATTTTTAAACCGTCAGTTCTGAAATTTGGATTTTCAAAATATTCCTTAAATTGTTCGATATCTCTTTCCATACCAACGTTTGGTAAATCAGGCATCATATGAGAGACGACTTTATAACCAGCATCTTTGGCAACTGCAAATGTTTCACATACGGATTTAACAGTGTGTCCTCTATTAGTGTCACGGGCAACATCTTCATATAGAGATTGAACACCAATTTCTAATCTTGTACAACCATATTTTAACATATCGTCCAAATGGGTTGGTGTACAATAATCTGGTCTTGTCTCGATTGTGATACCTACACATTTTGTCAAACTCTGTTGAGAATATTTAATAGCTTCATCGATATCGGTACCGTTGAAACCAGATAAAGCATTGTGTAGATTCACAATAAAGTCTTCACGGTAATCTTTTGGCAAAGACATGAATGTACCACCCATGACGACATATTCCACTTTATCGATAGAATGACCTAACTGTTTCAATTGCTCAACCCTACCCCTGGCTTGTTCATATGGATCATAACGAGCTCTAATAGCTCTCATTGAGGTTGGCTCATAACCTGTATAGGATTGTGTTGAATATTCGAAATCTGAATCTGGACCACCAGGACAATAGACACAAATATTACCGGTGTAAGCAATATGTGGGCAACGATGTGGTTTACACATAACTGCAACCACTGCAATACCAGATGCGGTTCTTACAGGCTTTGCCTTCAATTTTGGCAATAAATATTTTTTATATTGATCAGGAATGGAGTTGATGATATCAGTTAGTCTAGGCTGCTGTTTCAATTTGTATTTTTTAGAATATTTTGTGATAAGACCGTTTAGGTTAATTTCTCTTGTAGAAGAGGTTGTTAAAGAATTCGTCAGTTCTAAAGTGATATCTGTACAACATTGGATGAAACGTTCTTTCTCAGGAGCTAAATTTTGACTTTTGTTAGTCTTTGGACCTTTACCGTGACGACCCATTCTATATTTTCTTTCCTGTTGAGCTTTGATGAGGTATGAGGATATTGTTTAACTGGGAGTCCCCAACATACAAAAATTCAATAACTTTAAAAATATTATTTGATATTACAAATGATAATAATTCATTTAAGAAGTTGTAGTTCACCATCCTAATCCAATAATGACAATGATTTCTTAACAAAGAGCTCATCTCATCTCGTTGATTTCTACAATGAAATTTTTCACTTTTGGCACAACTCTTCGGTCTTCCGATTTTATTATGTGATATTTGTCAGGCTGGGTAACTTAACCTGTAGTGTTTTCTTTTTGTAACATTCATCTGTCACAGTGTCATATATTATGGTCATTATAGTGTGTCGAAGAGTCAACATTGGTAGTTCAATGTGGTAGAAAGTGTGATAGTTAAATGATTAATATGTATATTTTGTATATAAACAGACTGCCCCAATGTTTTATTTGAAATCTCTATTGTTGTTTTTTTAAGTTTTGTTGATACCATCTCATATTTTGTTTTTTTGCTATTCTAATGCTAATTATACTTAATGAAATTATTTATCATGGAAGTAATCATTAATATTTTTTTACATACATATTTTTCTATCTTATTCACTCTTTTTCTTACATAAAGACAAGGTTATCTCAAGATTACAGTCGCCATATAATTACATATGTTTGTACTTATGTACCTCTCACATGAGGGCTCTCATTAGTAGATCATCATTATAGTTCAATTAGTCTTACTGAGAGATCCGACTTTCCGTCAGTTTAATACTCACAGATAGACTATAAAACTCTTGATCCACCTCTTAGATATGCTCATATACTTTCACTTACATCAATTCTTCCAACTTGTCCAAGAACCCTCGACACAAACCAAAAATAACAAGGTACATTTCCACTCTCTTTTAAATACTGTGGCATCTCTTCTTTATAAAGAAGAATTAAAAAATTTCAGTCTGGTAATCCCTTCAACGAGAGAAACTGTGAAAAACACGATTTTAAAGCATATTTACTACAATTATGCTTTAAAAAATCATAACATCCCGGGAAGGGAGACAGTGAAAACGCCTGTAGAGAACCGAAGGTTACGTATCCTCTCATAATGAAAATTGCAAGAAATCTAGAATCTACTTCCTATATAATATTTCTTTATTCAATTGCACAAAACTTTAGAATTTTAAAATGAAAATTGTGATTAATTAAACATTCTTCATCGTTTAATTGTTGAGACTGTCAAGGCACTTAACTATTCTTTTGACAAATATAACAGAATTAACAAAACATTCTGTTGAATTGCAACAATTAGTTTCAACAAAAAAAAAAGATACACATACTGTGAAATATACTCGAACACTAATTGAGAACTTCTTACAAGAGAGTAAAAGTTTCAGAAAGGATAATTGCAGCAGTGTTTTTTTTTTTTTTTTTTTTTTTGGT